>JABUQX010045596.1:47500-55000 GCA_015478945.1 Trachelipus rathkii
GTTGGTGTTTAATAGTTGTTATAATTTGGTTAAATATATTGTAATTGGTGGAAAGTCACTCTCGCATTCATTTTATCAATGTTTAGTTTTATTAATGTATGTATATGTATGATATACATATAATTATACACATACTTAAGAACCCGTGGGCACGTTAAACATGAACGTATCATGTTTACTTTTCATAATACTGCAGTTTCCCTTTATCCTGAGAATTAAATACAAATATTAAGAAAATGTAATAAACTTTCGGAGTTGGTTTATTAAAATTAATATTTAACAATATTTTTTCCCCCTGTAATTCGGTATTCCTATTTTATTCAGCTATATCATAACAACAAGCTTACGAACTATATACATACCTCACCTAATCATAATATATTATAATAAATATATAAATAATAAATATAATTATATATATATAATATTATAATAATAATAATTAATTAATAAAGAAATATAATATAAAAATATATAATAGATATAAAAAATATATATATATAAAAATATATATAATTATTACTAAGCTGCGAAAGTAATAATAATAAAAGCGAAAAAAACACGCGGCCGAGCAAACTTGTACGACAATTTGTTTACAATAAGAAATATGGCACAAATATTAAAACTAATTTACTTTAATAATACCTAAATATAATAATAATAAGATATATACTATATCAAACTACAAAAATAAAAATATTATAACTAACAACTTACCTATCAAAACTACTCACTAAAACACACACAAATAACTCACTACTAAATATAGATAAATAACTAATAAGATACCACATATAAAATAATCACAATATACTCTATATCCCTCAATACATACTATAAGTATAGTATAAGTAAAAACATACATAAATATTACATAATAAAAAAAATAATAATACTAATATACCTAAATTAAGAATTCCAACACACAATATTTAAACATAGTAAACTCATAGTGCACTTTTTCTTTGCAACAACACTTATATAATAGAAGGTTATGATTAGCGAATCTATAGGTAGTGACAGGTTTAGAGACTTAACGCGCTCATTTTTTTAATCGAATTAAATAAAGTATATCTACTATCACAACACATCTTTTCTAATAATTCACTTATAAACCAACGCTACGTAAATAGTCGATATAACTATGGAATTTAAAATTGTTTGGGCTCATACACTCATTAATGACATACCTTATAAATAACAGATTCGTATCATAACATTTTCTTTAAAAAGACATCTAAAAACACCCGACTACCTCTAAAACTAAACTAGCAACGATCAAATTTAAAACATGAATTCACTACGTGAGTTACTTAAGCAGAAACCTGTCAAACAGTAGGATAAACTTATATATAAATTAAATTTATTATTATTAATATTTAATTAATTCTTTTCATTATATGAGAAAGCCAATCATATTTTGTGAGCTTCACTTATTAAATATAAATATATACATCATTATTATAAGTATAACAACTTTCACCTTAATAACAAGTATCCAATAAATCATATCTATGCTCATATTCATCTTATTATAGAGATCTATTCCCCTATCATATTACTATATAATATATACTCCTATACAATATATAACAATTCTGCCACCGACTCACAACTAAAAAATTATAAGTAATAACAATATTATTTACTCTATATATCAAATAAATCAAACTACATCGTAATATCATAAATTAATACAACTACTTATATAAATATAATAGAAATAATTAACTACTTTATTAAATTATAAGATATTATATTATATTATATTACATATACCCATCTTATTGATTATTTGACTATATTATATATCTATCACATATCATATATTATAATATATATATACCTAACATATACTATAATATAATAATAATAATATTTTATACACGAGATTTACTATATATATATACTACACTAGTATCTTATGCCCCTGAATAGATGATTTTTTAATATTATTAAAATAATATATATACTATATCCCCCGCCGGATTTAGATGATATAAATAATATTAAATAATTATCAATAATTAAATTATAATATATATATATAGTGATAATTTATATAGGTTGAATTAAAATATTATGAATATACTCTACTTATATTTAATTATTTTATTTAATTTTCGACTGCATTATATTATACTCTAATATTATAATAATTTTAATTATATATTTATAAATATATATATATATATATATAATAATGGTATACTTTGGAAATATGTCCAACTTGATGAAATTTATAATATATTGTTTTTGTAGAGAGCAGCAACGAATAGTAAAAAATGAATGAACTCAGCATGACATTCATCTTTCAATAAAATATACCGACTCTGAATTCTCAATATTGACGCTGGCGGCTGACAAATATTTCTTGTGTTACCTAAACAACTCGAATGAACTCTCATTATACTTTTTAATATCATATTTATACATAAATTTATACAGAATTTACGAAACACACGTCAGAGACATCAACTGGATTTTAGGGGATGTAATATTCTTCAGTCGTTACATATTACATATAAAATCTGTTTTAAGGGGATAATTATTTATTATTACTTATATTATTTTCTTTAATATATTAATGTTTCTTCGATTTTTTTTTTTGAAGTGGTCATGCATGCAGTGCGTGAATTGCATGCTTCGGATATTAGTGAATTATATATATATATATAACACTAAATATATATATAATAATAATGATAACATATAATAATAATAAAAAATATACACAAAAATATTTATAATTAATTATATTAATAGTAGTAGTATAATATTCACTATATTAATAATAAAATATATCGGATATAATATATATATATTATATATAATATTAATCAATAAATAAATATTATATAATAATAAGTGCATTACATTATAAATAATCATAATTATAATAATTAATTAATATATATATTATATAATATAATATTAATATATATATATAATTTATAATAATATATATAAAATATTATGTAAAAATATATTTCACTTCTAATATATAGTATAATTATTCTTAAACACATGCTAGGATATACGATTAGATACCCATATGGTCAATTGCATGAGTTACGTATAGTACAATGTTATGTTATTGACCTACTACTGCCTCTGATACGAGCTAAAAGGAAACTACTACGTTGAATACTTACTACTGTTCAAGAAGAGCATTATAAGGTATCCTCTTCTCGCATCGACACTTCGTACTGTATAGGACCAAACAGTCGTACCGCGCGCATGAGCTGACACCATTTTTAATTAATTAGATAATATCGCGCTCATATCGAGTGTTTTCGTATATATACACAGATGTCTACGACTCGCTACACATTACGCTCTAATATCCTCATCCCCTATATACTTAGCTAATCAAATTGTCAATTTTGATATTTGAGCTTTATAAAACCGGATGGTCTACATATATATACATAAAAATAGTTATAAACGCCCGGTTATGTTTATTATTAATGTATCTCACCATGCACGGTAATTACTTACTTATTTTCTGTTAATAGAGCATACGATTATACGTGTTGCGATAATATGTGGTAAGGAACCTTAGTAGTTAATTGCTCTGGTTGAGTGAGACGTAGAAATAGTTTTATTCCATCGTTTCTCTATTTTGTCTCGAGTAGTAAGCGTATAAGTGTATCAAATCACTCGATGCTCACACGCTCATCTGCAAGGAAGTTAATAGGAATCGTATCCTTGATTAGATAGGTGAAGATACATTGGGGGGTATTTATCAATTAATAACCAAACTTTTGATTGGCAGGGTATATAGCATATATACACTTATATACTATTTATATATATATGTATTCATATAATATTAATATTTCTTATAAAATATATCAACAAATAATATTTATATACACACACATCGAAACATTAAAGTAATATATACAATTAAAAAATTATTAATATTTAAATTAAATATTATTTGATTTAGCTTAACACATTATGATAAATTATATATTATTTAATTTATTATGAAAAAATAATAAATAAATTATTTGATTCACTATATATTATAATGAACAACTTATTTAATATAATAACGTTAATTATAATAATTCAATTAATAATTTCAATTCAAAGAAAGTTATTTACTTTATATTATAATAATAATTTATATCTATATATATAAATACATAATACTATATATATAATTGGTGCAACGTCACATTAATGTGATGTGTAGTGATACTCTCTAATTTTTGAACTTTTATAATATATTATTTTACAGTTATTTCGTTACTATAATTTATAATGACATTATTTTCTTATATATTTTTAAGCCTAAATTATTATTTAGAATGTTTATATGAACAGTTCTGTTTTTAGGTATAGATAAAAAATATTCTTCATGATCCGGAGAAATATATTTTTGTTTATTTTTTTTTTTGGTATTATAATTTAAAAATATTATCGATGCAAGATAATTGTATGAGTTTCCTTACAGCTAATGGACCGATCAAATAAATTTAATTAATCGATAATACTTGTTTTTTTGCAGATATAACGTTGTGTATAAATATGATAGATGATCTTTCATTAGAGTATCGTGCTTCCTAATACTCAAATTACAGCAGGAAATAAGTTTTTAAAAAAAAGCTGACATATATTATTTTGGTAATAAGTTTTTTTTTATTCGATTTTATTATATATTTAGGACCAATTTTATTAAATTAAATGATTCTAAAAAAGCATACATTCTCAAAAAATTTTATTTAGTTCTTAAAAATAAAACCCTAGTCACAATGTCTTTACATTTAATGTAAAATCTTACATATTGCATCGGTAATATTTACTATCTTATACACATACATCACATTCAATCTCTCTCTTCACTCTATGCTCTCTTCTCTTACTAATATATATTAATATATATACTTATATATATAATTATAATAATAAGTATAATATAATACATTATTAAACATATTAAAATTATATTATATATATATATATATATACTATATATTAATAGTATATTATTATATATATATAATGAGGTGTATATAATATAAATATATTAATTATATATATATAATATAATTTAATTAATTATATATTAATTAATTAATATTATTATTATATATTATAATAAATATATTTAATAATAACCTGTATTAATAAAATTTTTATAAAAGTTCTTTAATTACGTTATGTTTCTGAGCTCAATTTGAGTTCATTTTCACATATTCAATAGTAAAGGATTATATTTATAATAAAAATTAAAGGTGGGAGTCTACTAAAAACTTTAATGGCTAAAGTAGTTTTTTTATACTGTACTTCCCAGGCTGTCTCAATGTTAACTTTGAGGCAACCACCCAAATTAGTAAAAATTTTGTATTAGATTTAGAAAGTAAAGAGCAAAAAGCTCCGGGCACAAATTTTCGAAATGTATTGAGTAAAAACACACAATATTTACAAAATGTACTCTCAAACTCTCTCACAAACATCTACTCTAATACACAGGTGACCACAGCATACGTTACTGCCATTTTACACCCTACCTCCTCTAAAGATAGAATATCTCGTAAACTTTGCCCGAAGAAAAACTCTCCCTTTACAATATCTATTTGCAGCATGCTCAGCAAATTTATGGAGTCACACGGACTAGACAAATATATGAGGTAAATATTATTAGTATTGGTTGTTCTGTGACTGTAGTTTGTTTTGATTTTATATTATAAAATTTTTGTTATATATTATAAGTGTGTTGTTAGTAACAAGAAAATGAATGACGGTAGTTTATGAAAAGGGGACTGTCATGATAATATCTTAACTTCTTTAATAATGCAATGTGATTATATTATCTTTAATAATCACTATTATTTTTTATTACATTATACGCTATGACTCCTATAATCTGCTTAGATTTACAAAAAATAGAAGATTTAAGCCTTAATATAACAAGATATTAATAGAAATATTAGATAATGCAATATTTGTTACATAGTGTTATAGATTTAAAAAGAAAGTTTACAAATTTATAAATATTACTATATTAAGATAAAAATATCAATGCTTTCATTTTTATATTATCAGTTTAAATTAATTAAGTGGCATAAATAAAATATGACTCATAGTAAAATTTTGATTACACAAAAATAACTTTCTCAATATGTGCTGTGTTTGTGACCATTATTCACGTGCATTATTCATCATATAATCAGTTAAGCGGTTATTTTGTTATTCTGTTTTTACTTTTCTACGAATAATATGTATTATTATACTCTTACAGATATTATTGCGCTGCGCCGCCGTCATATAATTAACATATTTTATGCTCTTCGTTAAAAGGTTCGCGATTATATGCTAGAAAGCACTATGTCAGTCTTGATTATATTACTTAATAATTAATATTTATTAATATTTGTATTGTATTTAATATATACAAGTATTATTATCATTAATACAATCAGTTATTTCATTTACATTTTAATGAGTCATACTGTTAAAATTCTTAAATCAGGTTAGGTTATAGTATATTTATATGTTATATTTTTATATTAATCCTCGTATGTGTATTAACTCATATTATTCTATTAATGACTCATTATATATATAGAAATGTATATTATCAAGGATTATCAAGAATACAAATACTGGTGTGTGATATGTTCAATTAAAGTAAGTATCCATTATCATCATACTTAAGGGAAATTAATATTGTGATTATTTCTAACTTATATGACTTATGTATGAATATGTTAAAATATATTTGAGTTGTTTTACGTCATGTAATTATATTGTTATACTTTGTATCTTTTGCACTAATGTCGTATATATATCATTAGTAGTGAAATGAACTGTGTACTTTAACTTTGTTTTCGATATTTGCATATCATAATGATTTAGTGATATGTGATATGATTGGTAAGTTGTTTAATTCTGATTGTATCAGTCTATATAATTATATATATATATCTTTTATATATAATAAATATATAATTTTAGTGGGCTTATTAATAATTCATGTGAATTTAAAGATCAGTATCGAGTTAACTTTTTTATACTTTTTTATTAAATATAGAAAATTTTATTTTTGAAAATATTATATTATACTTATTATATATTAATAAAACTAATCAGATGTTTCTCTATGATTTATACATTTAATTATAATAATTAACTTATTAATAATTATTATGAATACGGGTATATTTCATTTAAGGTTTCATATTTTCCTCAGTCATACTATACATATTGAGCTCTAATAATATATCCTGATTTAATTATATAATTATCCAAATCTTATATAATATTTAATATTATATATACTATATATTATTATATGCACATACTTATAAAATTATATATATTGCACATCCGAGATTCCTGTAATTCTTTGCCGGCATAAATCCGGAAATTCGCTTTTCCAACACCGAGTCTGGAAAATCTCTCTCACCTTCGCGAGGCATTTCTTTTCGCGGGAGATTATATACTGTAATATATATATATATATATTATATCATATATATATAT
>JABUQX010045596.1:60000-61433 GCA_015478945.1 Trachelipus rathkii
GTTATTAAATATTTTGTGTAATGAACAACAATGTTGGTGTCCTTTATATATGTTATGTCTGTAGAATTCGAAAATAATGGTTTCAGAACCATCAAGAAATAAAAATAAATAAATCACAATAAATAAATAAATAAAAATTTTCTTATTCTTTTTTATGTTTATAACTTAACAAATTTACGTTTTTTTACATACCCTACAAGCAGTAAAATGTCACTAAATCATATTCACCATCCTGCCAGCCAGCATCCAACCCGCCTCCTGACATCTGTGATCTATTGATCTAATGATTAAGTCACATTTTGAGTATAATTTTTGGATAAACATAACATAAAATCAAGTTCTTTATACAAACATCACAATAATATCGCTGACGGAACATATAGTTTTCATCAGTAATAAGCCTTACTTTAAGAGCTTTGGGCCTCAGCCCGAAGGCTGAGGCCTTACCCTCCTTCGAGGGGTAAGCCCGCTTACACCCTTCGGTTGATCCCCTCGCAGGATTCCACCCTTTCAAGGGCGGCATCCCCTGGATTTTCTGCTTGGAAGGTTATGTTTGCTTTAGATACTCCTTGGTTAATGAAAAAATGTTTATTCGTAGTTAGGTACGTTATGTTAATATTACTATGACAATGTGAAAATAACATGGATTTGTTAGAGAAATGATGAGTTTTTGTAAGATCTTACTGTTACTGTGCTTACTGACGATGATATGTTAGATAACGTGAGCCTGGGTTAATATATATATATGTTGAGTAATTGTTAGGTTGGCCCTAGAATTTTGGTAAGTGTCTATGTTTATTCATACTTCCAACTTGATGTTATACTCAAAACGAGTGACACTTTGTTGAAGATAGTGTTAATTCATAGTTCAAGATGTTGGTATCTTTGATAGATTGGTTATTTTGTTAAGGGATTTTGTTAGATGATGCGACTTTACCTGTTGCTGATATGCGAGAAAAGTGGGAGCATATCGAGTATTGTATGACCTATTAGCTACTTTACCTTTGATAAGTAGGGGATTTTCAGGTGTTAGCTGATTATTCATACTTCTGCAGCTTTCTCAATTGTATACGAATGAATATGTTTAACCTCTACACATTCACGAGTTATTTTCCTAAACAGAACAACAGCTTTGAAAGCACAGCCTACAGCACCTTTCTCTAGATGAACTTTACTAATGTAAACATCAGTTACAGGGATATATTAGCCTCTATATTGTCTAATATACCCCTGTAACTGATGTTTACATAGTATTTCCGGTCAGGTGACTGATCATCGCCCAAAGTGAAATTGATTCCACCCCTCATACGAATCCTATCATAGTCTAAGTCTTGTAATATAGAATCAATGACTTCATTAACAACCATATCGAATGATGCTTCAAGATCGTCATCGAAGACCAATGATTTCATTAACAACCATATCGATGATAC
>JABUQX010045597.1:5000-38205 GCA_015478945.1 Trachelipus rathkii
TTTTTGGAGTTTTTGATTTATGATGGCACCCATTATTTTAATCCACCAGAATTGCTTTGAATATTGTGTGAACTTTGTAAAATTACATTAACAATTGCAGGACTGGAGGAGTCGGTCACAAAACTACTTCCCCTATGTGACTTATGCTAGTAATCAAAAGCCGTCTTGAGTAGTGGTGTTGCGCCAAAAAAAATCGTTATTTCAGAAATGAAGCAAAACTTTATTTGATAATAGGCCAAGCTCTCGTCGCGATGATACTGCGAAACCTATCGTCATTAAGACGAAGTTGAAAAAATTAAGGTCCCATTAATATGACTGGTATTTCATACGTAGGCATAGCTTTTAAGTTAAAAATAATAAAAACACGTCGTGATTGTCCTAATATAAATTCCGGTGAGCTTTTGCTATTTATTGTACAGTTAGAATGACATTATTAATATTTTAATTTGTTACACTTGTATCTATATTCTTATATAAGTTCTCTAATTAATAACTCTGAATTTATTTATGGTACTCCAAACAAATAAACGTCTATAAATTATAAAATACTAACTCAGTAGCGCATCATGGACACAACTGATTAGCTTGTAAATTCAAAGAAAATGGTACCATGCTCTATTCTTTGTGAATTACAGATATACTCAACAGATAAACAGATAAATGTTTCATCATTATTTATATTATTAACCACATATATTGATGACCATTACATCTTCAATCAAAATTATGTTAGATAATATAGTGAAATAAAATATTTACCCATCTAATAATAACAAATATAGACATGAGCATGCATATATCAATACCCATATGGATTTGTACTCATAGATACATATAACATAGTGCATATCTCATAGAGAGACTCTTAATGAAGATATGAAACATTACAAATGTATACTATGTTATTGAATTTAAATGGTTCGGAGACCTCAGATTGACTCTTTGAAATGAGTAGCATTGGAGCCGATCACGTTATAAACTAATGGAGGGTAAACGATATTGTTATCCTATAATAAATAGAACGATATTAGTGCACTCAGACAAGTTTAAGCCGTGACCTAAATATGCTTGTATATATTCTAAGAGTGTATAAAGAATCTATAGCATTATTAATAAAAGCGTTATAATAATACATTTTCATAACAGATTATAGGTCTGGACAGCATGCATGTATAACCCACTATAATAATCTAATACTAAACTGAAGTCATTCGGATCAATTTGAAGACGTTGTCTGCCGCTGTGACTAGTATTTATGTATGTATATCTCTTTCAAGAAGGTATAATTCTGAGATTCTTATATATAGTCTCCTCACCTTTTGCATTGGACAGCGTTTAATTTAAATTTTATTTTAATTAAAATATTATTATTTAAAATTAATTTTTGTTAATAATGTCGAGCGTATCGAGATAATATACAACTAAACGTGTGTGTTAACCTCTGGGTGTTCTAATATAGCCTATCTACAATTTATTGCACATCGAGTCAGATTTTCAAACTTTTTGTCAACTATAGTGACGACTTATTAGATATGAATACATTACTCTACTGATGATATGAACTCCTGTTGACCACTATAGTTCTCATTCACATGGCCCCAAATCCATACATGACCCCTCTCTTATTATAACAGATCTCTCGCTAGCATACATATCACGTATCAACCTTAATATACATTCATAATATGTGTATATACAAAGACTACTCCTTCAGATCGTTGAGGAAAATAACTAATACAGAAGCCTATTTGGTTCCCTTATTCAATTTAAGGTTTAAATTTTAATAAAAGCCTATGCCTTAGAATATTATGAAATTATCTCAAAGAAATAAAATTCAGGAGTGCATTAAAAATTTGAATAAAGCAAAAGGAAAAAAATTAACAAACTAAATTAGGCGCAAGGTACAAGAAAAAGTAAAAAAAAATCAAAGCTAAATTAAGCAGAACAAGAAAACGTAATATGATTAAAGCGTAACATATAAAGCAGATATCTTATCTCTATAGTAAATAATTTCATGCAATTATAGTAACATATATTTTTGTTTTCTATTTTCTCAAAATTTTTCCATTTTTATTTTATTTTCTTGTATAGGATAACATGTGAAACATGTTAAGATTATAGTATAAAGTAACATATAAACGTATAGACAATTACAACCTAATTGACATTTACGACTAGTACATAGATAGTACAGACAAGAAACTCACAACGTAAGTATCTTAAATTTAACAATAACCTAATAGGACGGACAATAACACTCACAGTACGTACGTAAGTTGCAGAATTTCCATAGTGCAAACAGTAATACTCACAAGTACACAAGTGTAATTAATAACATGTAAGACGTAAACAAAGTTACTAACTCTAACTTCAAACTTAACATGGAAGACATACACAATGTTATCAAACATGTAATGTAAGACCTACAAAGTATTATCAAACCAATAAGTTCGAAAACTTAAAATTTAATTGTGGAACATAAAAATTCAATTTTTATGAAAGCAAAAAAAAATCTATTTACAATATATACAACTTAACGAATTGGAAATTACTTAATATGGAACACGGTAAAGATTTTTATGTTCCGGGGTTTTGATTATTATTTTATATAGTATTTTATTTTAAAGTATTTTATTTCTAATTGGGATCTACGACAAGGTAGAATTATCAATAGAAATATAGATTATTATATAAATTATTTTCTTCTTTTTGGAATAGCTCCCTTCTTTTTGGGATCTACTGTAGTACTGGTTGAAGTACTAGGGATATTATCTACATCAGTAATTGGAGTAGAATGAGAAGGATAGAATATATTTCTTGGATATGTTCTCTGAGAATACGTAGGAGTATTATACTGTAAAGAACTAGTAAATTTAGGGGATAATTTTGGTGGAAGCTTGGGTGGAAGCTTAGGTGGTAATTTAGGTGGTAACTTCGGAGGTAGTTTTGGTGAAAGTTTTGGTGGAAGTTTTGGATATAACTCCGGAGGGGAGTCATCATAAGGGAATTGTTCCAATACTTCAGAAACAGACCTAGAACGTACACGAGGATTTGGAGTCCAAGATATTGTAGAAGGATCTATCTCATGGAAAGAAGGGGTGTCAGGATTCATGGGAGGAGACTGCTGTCTAGCGTGGCTACGCAATCTCATGGGTGAAGAATCCCGAGGACCACGATATTGGGGATGTGGACGATAAGAAGGATCTTTACGTCTACCATCTCAACATTTACTTCTTTCTGTAGAAGAAGGGAGAGTATCTACCATTCGGATATTTCATCGTAATAAACGAATGGAGGAGGGAAGTGCAATAGCCACCATTATCAGATTCTTTCTGGTGAAGATTGGGGATTACTATCATGCATAGAAGATCTTCTAGAAAGAAGAGGCGAACTATGAAGAGAAGTAGAACCAGATGCATATGGAGTACGAGGAGAGGATAGTTGGGGAGAACTATGAGAAAGGTTTCTCCTCAGAGAATAAGTAGTAAACGGATCAAAATTTTGATTCGTAGGGGATTGCACAGATGAATGTCCTGACGAAGGAAATCTCTGTGTTGTTTTGTTGATGCTGATGGGTTGTGGTAATTGTCTGGAGTAGAAGGCAATAGATGGGCGAGTGAAGTAAACTCTGGGGAAAAAGGTAGTCACAACTCAACCTAGTGCAGGATGTACAGCACTTGTGCAGTAGGGACATTTCAGGTCTTCTCTGTACAATAGATGGTTGTTCATGCCTTGGAGACAGTTGGGGCGTTTGATGTGCAACTCTTGGCTGTTGTTCATGCCGTGGTGCCGGTTGAGGCGCTTGGTAGGAGCATCTCTTAAATACCACCAATTCCAGGATATAATCATTAAATATCACGCGTTTGTAAATGTGTCAATCATTCATCTCACCTGAATGTCCCCCCGCGAGGTCGAAGAGGACTGCAGGTGGTGGAGGGCAGGTGGAGAACGAAGCGTGTCTAACATTTTGTAAAGGAAATATAATATTTCCATGGAATGAGAAAAGATAAATTATCTGCAGTTTTTGACAACTGGCCATGTGGAAGTAAATTTTCAAATGTCCACATGTACACAAATTCTTCTAAAATAATTGGTAACTAACAACAGAAGGTTAATATTTGTTATCTTTTTTTATAAAACCACCTACAACTAAATACGGCGACCTATGCCACATTCCTTAAAAAGTTTTTGGGCGTATAGTTTGTAGAGGTGGTGTGTTTAAAACAGCAAGTTAAATAGGACATGTCGCTATACGAATTAAGTACGAATACGGAGCTTTAGAAACTGTTTCTGAATTGAGCTATTCTATTAAATGTTTCTTTCTTGCAAAGTTTTTGTACGAGCTAAATCACGAATTAGAAGAATGGTCTACGATCGTCCATTCCGCTGTTTAAATACAAATAAAGGATGATCTTATAAGGATTGGGCTTATTAAACAAACGGAATAACATTTAATTAGGAATGGTAACATAAGGTAATCTACCGTAACATTAGAATGTTGTATACAAAATAGTTGAGGATAGTATTTCCCTAATAGAAGAGTTGTAATAGTATTAAAAGCAATTTGAGATAAAAATAAAAAATATACTTACTCCAATCGTCTTGTTTAGAAGAAACATATTGACGAAGATAATCTTCTACACGACGGTTTTCTCTCTCTACAAGGCTATTAGACGAGGGATGTCGAACGAAAATAGTACGGTTCTTTATGTTCCAAGTTTTACAAACTTCATTAAAGAACTGGGAAGTAAACTCTCCTGCATTGTCACTGATCTAAATTTCTGAAACAGAATGATTTACAATGACCTTATTCAAAAGAGCTTCAGCAACTACCTTGTCCATACAAGGGTGAGACTAGGGCAAAGTTTCGTCATTAGCGATGTTAAAGCGTCAACAATTAAATACTAAAATTACCTAGACTGGAATATTTACTTTTAGAAGAGGACCTATAGTGTCCAAATGAACCCTAGAAAAATGGCTACGAAAGAAGAGGATAAGTAGTTAAAGATAGCTACTGATGTGAGAATTAGAACCTTTACCTCTAAATACAAGATATACACAAGTTTTACAGAAAAACGAAAATAGGCTGGAATAGCCGAGAGAAGGTGTATAACTCGATTCGACGTTTCAAGTGCGTTCTATGTATAAAACACTCCGGGATGGACAGCAGATTAATTGATTATGATATTCAAATATATTATAGTATATATTAATGGATCTGGAATTACTAGCATAAGACTCATTTTCTTTCGAATAAAATAATAGAAAATACCCATATATTAATGAAATATGAGGAAGACAACTATCTAGGGAAGAGTAAGAAATTTTGTATCTTTCATTTAATTATTTTCTTGATAGCCTAGGATTTCTCTTGTTCATGGAATAAGAACATAACCTTTTGTTAAATTGATGATATTATTTCTCGTAATAGAGAAGCTAAAGAATTGTGATTACAGAAGAATAAAAGCCGTATTGCTGAGAGAGAAAGCGGGGCCGAATAATCAACTCAGAAATGTAATTATTCGAAGACCGCACGGCGGTGATCATCTTACATTTCATCTTCTTCATCGGAAGTGGTAGTCCCTGGACCCTAGTATAGTGGATACAGGATTCCTACTATGATAATCAGGAACGACATTTAACTTACCTTCTTTATAAATAATTTCTGGCTTAAAAGATTGAATTTTCAAATTTTCCATTTTTTAAAGTCTGCTCAGATACTAATGTTCTCCGACCGAACTTCAACTAAGGCGCGGGGGCCTCCCCGAGCGGGAATTACATCTTAACCAAGAATGTAGATTTTGGCCGGAACCCTAAAGACGGGGAGAGAGTGTTACATACCGTGATCAGTAAAGATCTTTAAGGAGATAACCAAAAATGCATAGTTCTGAATCTCTCCATAAGACCATGTACTATAGCTAAGGCTTCTTGCTCCGTAAAGTTTAACTCGGCCTTATTCATCCTTTTTGATGAAAAAGCAATAGGTTTTTCCCTACCATTGTCATCTAGTTGGGATAGGACAGCACCGACGCCGTAAGATGACGCATCAGTACTTAATATGAAAGGTTTATTATAGTCTGGGAAAGAGAGGGCAGGATCCATAAGTAAAAGTTTCTTCAGAGCATAAGCAGTCTGTTGCTCTAACTGCCAAGAAAAAGGGACATTTTTCTTTAATAAAAGAGTTAGAGGCTGCGTAATCATAGAAAACCGGGGTATGAGGTTGCGAAAATAATTATAGAAGCCGAGAAGAGGGCGTACTTAATGGACAAATGTAAGCATTCTAAAACTGCTTTAAAAACTTCTAGTTTTTTGACTGGATCCGTAGAAACACCTTTTTCACTTTGATTGGAAAACCTAGATAAGTTACACTTACTCTGTAAGAAGCAGCATTTTCTCAAAGTTTACTTTAAAGGTTGGCTTAATGTTTTAAAGCATTAAGACCATTATAAAGATGAATAGTGAGTAGGGATGGTCTTTACTTGAAGCATCAAAAATGTCATCTATAAACATAAAGACAGACTATATCGTTCTATGCAACCGGCATCATATGCCATCCTCCATGCGTAGGCCTGAAAATCGAGGTCGGGGATTGCACTACCCTGGGGCATGCGTAAATACTCGTAGTGCCCTCTAGTAGTAGAGAAGGCGGTTAGGTGTCTAGAATCTTCAGAGACGCTAAGATGTGAAAACTCACTAAGGAGGTCAAGGCAACTAAATATGCGCGCGCTTCCTATGAGCGACAAGGACTCTGCAATACTCGGCAAAGGAAATCTATCTGGGATAGTGAAGGAGTTAAGTTTCCTATAGTCAACCACTACTCTCATTTTTCCGCCTGTCTTTTTCGGTATAAGAAGAAGTGGGGACGAACTAGAAGAAACACTGGGAGTAATATAGCCTTTCTTTAAGCTATCTTCAACCCATTCTTCAATGATCTCCATGTATTTGTGCGGAAGACGATTGGGCCTTGTATAGACATATGGAGGACTACCATCCATAAGTTTAATAGAAAATTTATTCAATTTACAAAGTCCAACAGGATCATCGGCTAGAGCAATGGAATCTCTATTCTTGACTAAAAAGGTAAACATTTCTTCTAATTGAGATGGATTGTTCAATATGTATTTATTTGAATTCTTTACTAGACTCTTGAAACGCGAAATCTCTACTTGACTCTGAAAGCAATATTTCACCGTAAACTTCTCTAATTTTGAGAGTCAGTATGAGATTTGTTTGGATAGGTAAGTAATCTGCATTTAGTAGTAATATCAGTGTTTATCTGTAAGAGAGCTGTCATTATCTTAGGTTAAAGTATAAGGAGTTAAAGCATGTAGTAGATTGAATAAAGTGTGGATTATCAAATTTAATAGTTATTCGTAGCACTGTTAAATTGATCTATATGTGTCCTAGGAGTAAGTTATTCTGTTAAGTGTCGTCTTAGTAAGTGACTGTAGACAATCGTATTACCGGATAGAATGTGCGTTTTGTTTTTTTTGTCGTGTATTTGTGTTTTGTTTAGTTTTGCGGTCTTTTTTTTTTTGGGGTTTCTAGGTTATCGTGGTGTCTCTGGGTATGGTGGTTCAGCTAAGTCATGTGACCTGAATTTAAGAAATCATTTTTACTTTCGTGAGGAAAGCTATGTTCCCATGAAGGCAGAAGCATGGATATCAGACCCTCAACTTGACAGGAAGAAATGTACTTAGAGTAGGCAAAATTCTAGTACCCAGCATAAGAAGAAAGCATTAATGGAATAAATACGTGGTAGAAATATAATGAGATTCTCTGTTTAATGATATTGCCATATAAGATTTTATTGCCTTTAAAATTGCTATTTATAAAAGAGGATTTTGAACGATATTGATTTCGCTCTGAGAGTACGGTTGGTGGCTTATTTGGTCTTTATGTTCTAAAGGCAGAGCATTTGAGATTTTTTAGTTAGCACTGATGATATTTTGCCGCAACTGCATCTAGAAGTGTGAGTTCCCCTGTATTTTGTCTCTGAATTGCCTCTTTGTGAGTCCAGTAATGATCCTATGGCCGAGACATTCCATTAAAGACGAATCCAGTATGGCCGAAAGCACCAATGTGTTGGATAAGTTATAACTCTGGGAACGAACGGTTCGTTGTTTTTGCGAGAGTCAGGATTCGCAAGTTATTTCAAGGCCTAAAAAGAGAGAGAGAGAGAGTATCATATTAGTGTTTTTGGCTCTGCAGTTTCTTAAGTGTTCCAAATCCAAATTAGTGAAAGTGCCACATTTGTGGTTTTGACGGAAGACTTCCAAGTGGCGTTTGTGCATTCGTGATTTTGCTTAACGTTTATGCATTTTAATTAAATTTTCTCTAGCGAGAAGAATAATGGAACTTTGTCAGAATTTAGGGGCAATGTTCATTCATAGAATATTCTGAAAAATTAGTTCCATTTGTACCCAGGACCGGTACTGTGTGGTATGTAATATCCACTATATGGGCAGTTATTACAAAATGATTCAGTAGTTGTAAAATTTTCTCGAGGATTGATTCTGTTAGTACCCAGGAACGGCACACGGCTAAGTGGCTTTTGGTGAAGTCTGAATGTATAGTCAATGAAGACAACAAATTGTGACTGATCAATTAATATTCTTACTTTTTATGACATGTTAAAACGGACTTTCTTCTCTTCTATTAATCGAAGTTGAAGAAGGATAAGTCTATAAAGAATTGATATTAAAGATCGTTAAATTAAAGCACTCCGTAACATTCCTGGATAATCTCGACATCTCCTAACTTCCGATGTTCTGTGGCTAAAATTTTTCTTCCTTCTACTAACAAATAATCTTTGTGGCTTCTGCGCTACTTTTCTCCTAACAGAAAAGATTTTAAGGCCTTTTTTTGAATACTTACTACTTCTCACGAAGACTGTTACAATTCTTCTCATTCCAATTACTGAGGTGCCTCTATTTAAAGGGAATTTAAAATGTATCATGCAACACTGAGGTTGGTTGTTTCCTCTCATACTGATGTGTTAGGTTGGGAGGAGGTCCGAATATTTTAGCATCTCAACGATCTGGAGCAACACTTAAATTAAAGAACCCACACACATTCCGGATCGTTCCAAACAATTCTTGAACACACCTTTGACCTATGGTTTCACCACTAGTCTTCTCTCTAAAATCACCACATTCGACTTCCTATTGGTAAATGGACCACAAACCTTATATCTCTAATTTAATACTTTCTCTCCAACAGCTCCATCCCTGCATTAGCACGCGTTTTTTCTGGCACTTGAATCGGGCCGATTGGGTGGGCATTGCTTGGCTTCTACGCTAACTATAATATGAGTGACTGCTTTGACTCTTGACGCTTTCACTTCTGCCGATAAGGTGGAGCTGTGAATTCGTTCATTGGATGAGCAGGTTCATTCTTTCGACTAAATCTTTCTCTCCTCTCTAATCCATGGTTCGATCGTGCTTGTTCTCTGGCCATCCAGGCCGTAGAGACGTCTTATCGGAGTGAAAAACTCTCCATCTATCGCTTTTGCTAATTTTCATTCCTGCTAAAGAAATCGTTGCAAGGGAACTCTTCGACTAGCAAAGCGGCCTTTCATCAAAACGAAAGTGTGCTAAGCTCTCTTGTTCTCCTACCCGACAAATCTTTTCTTGCCACTGCCCGAAAAACATGTTTAATCTCTAACAACTTCTGGTAAAATCTGTCTTTCCTCTCTTATTCGCTCCTGATGGTTCTGTTGCTATTCTCCAACTGAAAAGGCCAATTTCTTCGCCCCTATTTCCTCTTAACTCAACCCTGGACGATTCTGGCCATTGCCTCCTCCCTTCTTCTTCTCCCTCAGGTTCTATGGCCTTTGCCTGTGATTTACATCATTCGGGGTCATGGGCCTGAAACTACGAACGTTAGGGAAGACGGTGGCCTCTGATGGCATTCCTCCCGAGTTTTGAGGGAGTGTGCTTTCCTGCTGACCCCGCCCCTCGTTCAACTATATTTCCTATGTCTCAATAGCTACACTTTCCTCAGTGTGGAAAGCACGCACATGCAACCTAATTCCGAAACAAGGAACCGCTCTCGATCCCTTCTATATCGCCTAATAGCTCTTACCTTGTAATTCATCTAAATCTTTGAAACTCTTCTCAACTCTCATCTTAGATCATTCTAATCTCATTCCTACTTTCTTCTCCGATCGCCAGTAACGCTTTCGGCGCTCGGAGGTCTACTGGCGATATAGATTCCTTTTCCTATCTACTGATTTATGGTTTTCCGCCTTAGAACTACGGGGAGACTGCGTGGTGGCGCTTGTACAATATCCAAAGCATTTGACCGGTTATGGCGCGTCACTGCTCTCAAGCTCCCCTCCTTTGGGTCCTCCTCCCTACTTCACTTTGCTTACTCATCAATAGCTTTCCTTCAAATCTCTCCACTTCAGTAGTTCTCTATGGGATACAATTCTTCCTTTCTGTCAATTGTGTGTTCCTCAGGGTTCTGCGTCTTATCTCCACTTATTCCTACTTTTCATTAATGAATTCTCACCTGCACATCTTAACTCTGTTCACTCTAATGCCGATGACTCGACCCTCATTCTTCAACTCATTTTCAATTCCGCTCCTCTTTTACTTCTAGAATTGCCTCTCGTCTTAATTTTTCGATTCTATTCTCTGCTGATCTAGTGGATAGAAATTCCGGGTGGGGTCCGTCTGAACCTTGTTAATTTCAATTCTTTAACAATACTCACTTCCTACAAACCTTTTTTCTTTTACTTCCTATCTCTTTCGACTGTTCCCTCGTCTCTCCTGTCGACAAGTTTTTTTTTATATAAATCCCTTGGCCTTAACATAGACAAAAAAATCTTGGAAACCTCACATTCCACACACGGTTGCTAAGGCGGCCTCAAGGAAGCTGGGAGTTTTGTTTAGCTGCGAGACTTTTTTCCTCTTCACAGTTACTTACTGCCTGTTATACAAGGCCTCAAATTCCGCCCTAAGTATGAGTAACTGCTCTCATATCTGGGGGTCAGGTTTCAACCCGGCTTTGATGGGTCGAGTCAAAGCATAAAAGACCTTATCGAGACCTGATCCTGTTCTTCTCTAGTTTCAACGTTGACCTCTCTTCTTGCGGCGCGATGTTGTTCGCTTTTATCTCTGTTTCCCTATAGGTACCGTAGCGGCAAGTGCTCGGGGGAGCTCTCGCGTACCACCACCTTTAAGACGCCCTCGTAGCACAAGGGGTGCTGTGTCGGCACATGAGTTTTGTGTTGATATCAGCAACTCCAGACTAGTTCGCTGAGGTGCCTCCTTCTTTCCTGCCACCTCTGTTCTGTGGAATTCTCTTCCATCTTCTGTGTTTCCTACTCAATTTAATCTCCCTCACTTTAAAGCCCGCGTCTGTGCTCATCTACGTAATTTGTTATGTTGTAATTTGTGTAAGTTGAATTTTTGTTGCTTTTAACACCCCCTCCTTGAATAGGGCTTTGCCCGTGAGCGGTGGTGATAACCGTAAAAAAAAATAATGATTATTTTCGGAATATTGCAACTGATCAGAATTTGTACCTTTGGCATCTTCTTTTAAATTGGCCAATATTGCCCTATGGGAACCATTGGAAGGCATGTGAGGTACAGCAGAAGCATTAGAAGCTAAATAGGAGTACTCATCAAAATCTGTAGCAGTAGCCGTTTTCTGCAGTTTAGCCCTTTTTATACTGGAGTGAGCTCCAGATGGGGCAGTATAATCAGAAAAACTATTAGAGGTACGATTAAAATCTTGATGAACCGTTTTTCCCGTTGGGTGCTTTTGTTTCTTCCAGTTGTCCAATAATTTTCTTTGTTCTAAAATAACTTCTTCTGAAGTTAAACCCGTCTTATTTGGACTTACCTGATCTATCTCATCGATGAGAGGGCTATAATAATTTCCGCGGAAGACTCTTGTAGGCGTTAAACACGAATTATTATCACGGTAACCGTTAAGTAACGAGTGAGGAAATTGCTTAACGCTGCCTCGGGAAGAACCGTAAGACTCGCTCCAGGCGACCTTACCCTTCGGGAGCGAAAATTCCTGAGTTTTTTTAAAATTGCTTAAATATGTTAAGCTTCAGCACGTGCATTTCTTAAAGATGCACCAGAAATTTCAGCAGAAGAATATCCCAATGTATGAAGAACTTCTTGTGTGTAATATCAGTTTACGCATCGAAAGGAGCACCAAGTTTTCCAGCAATGGTGACGCTTCTGAAATTGTCCTTCTGTAGGAAGTATTTTGTCTCCTCCGTGGAGTAGTACCGAGTAAGTTTTCTTTATATGACGACCTATTTAAATGGGAGGCTTCCTTGAAAAGAATCCTAATAGTCCCAATAACCCTGTTGATCAGGAGTTTTAAAGTCACCTCAGAGGACGGGTTCCTTCAAGGATCTTTCCTAAAATTAATATTTCCTTAATTCAAAATCATTTTGCCCTTGCAGTTTGTTACATTTTACCTGTGCACTTAATAGTAGGTGTGTATGATATGGAAGGGCTGCCTTCCATGTAATTGAAAGTGTTCTGTTTATCCGAATTTTTCGGACGAGAATGGTAATAGCATCCTAGACTATGGTAATGTCTACGGTACTTTTCCTCCCAGAATCATTTATATCCATGCACTATATCATGGCTTAGCGATTTATTATCAATAGGCACCTCGTTTATACATCAGTTCCTAATAATGCATTCTTGTGAGAATGACGTTGTTAATCTACAATTTAGAAACGTGCCAGATTAATACTTCCCATTTAGATATAATATAATTCAGTAAGCATCCATAAATTCTTTAAAGATTTGGCAACGAGATAAGATTTATATATTAGTCCACAGGTGTAAATAAATTTGTCCTAATCTTCTTATAGGAAATGCATGCATAGTTTTTTATAAAAGAGAGAGTGTGAGCGCGAGAGAGAACTTTTGGTCGCGCGGTGTCGACCAAAGCGCTTCAGTAAGAAGCTTTACGTTATGGCAATTATTCAGTAGTTAATTGTATAGTAACTAATATACTGAATCCCCTTCTTCCTAGAGAATACGTGGAAGAATATTCAGAAGATGTAGGGACAGAAATGATCTTCTAACCGAAAAAGAGCAAATACTTTCTTCTGTGAAAGGTAGTAGTATGAAGGGATGCAAGTCTTTCTGACTTGACTCCTGAACTATGTGTTTATTTTCGTCGGATACCGGAGTCGAAGTAGGATATCCAACTACTGCTGAAAAGTCAGACAACTACACAGTTATCCTCTTGAGGGAGGACTCTCATCCTATATAAATAAAGAAGAAAATAACACTTCAGGAAACCGCGAGAGCTAAGAGCTCCCTTTATACGTAGACCCAGAATGCCAATAAAATTTTTAAATAATTAGCAAGGCGCGGATGATGACTATTATGCCCCTCCTGTAAGAAGTAATCTTCTCTCTAGCAGTGCACAATAGCCACCAAAGTAGAAATTCCATAAGAAATTAGTAATAATTTATTAATATATATAATTTAAATAATAATTAAATGTATTATTTATAATTAAGAGAAATAGTATTTATAATTAAATAGACACTATAGGACCTGATTATCTAGTAAGAGCGACGAGCCGCCAGTCACATAAGTGAGGTCTTCTATAGGCGACATATGTACATGAAAATTTATATTAATAAATTGAGATAGGGAACTAAAAATGGAGTATTAAAAGAAAAAGACGGTCAGTAGTACTTCAACTGTCTATGATAGGTGTCCCAGCAAAGTACACAAATTAATGTAAAGAGCGAGAGAACTATGAGAATATGTAGGATAATATGATACGCGAGTAAGTACCAACAGTAAGCACTAGATAGAGCTAGAGACTGCACAGGCTCCTATCGACCAAAGAAATTAATTAATAATTTAACTGAGCAGAGAAGTATGCACTCTTATCTCTACACATTTATTGAACTCTCTTAGGCTGTCCCTTCACGTGCTCATTATTATGTCCTCTACGATCTCATGGCCACTATTGCAGGGGCTTTTCATTATAATCTTATATCCTTATTTCTTGAGTGAGATAACTTTCTTGTCTTCGATTTAATTTGTTCTACTGATTAACCCCATTGTTGGTTACCATCAGGAGATAAATTCTTGACTCTTTTAAACGCTTTGGGACTCTGGAAATATCCAGGAAGAGCCTTCTCTACCAATCTCTGTGGCCTTTTCTATAATTCCTATCCATTGCATAAGATAACCTTACAAACTAAGTCGAGCATATATTTTAACAAGGTGTAATTATAATGTATAAATACAGTGTATTTGCTTTAATTATCTTGAACAGAGTATTTAATGAGCCGTCTCAACATCTTAGGGAAACGCAATAATAGGTCTTCATTAGCATAGTGGACAATGGTTGCTTCTTCTCAACTATTAATTTGATGGTATGACTACACTAGTGTAGTAAATGTCCAAAAAGGACTCTATTGGGTTTCCGCGCCATCTTATAATATTATTCTTCATTCTATTAATATAGTTGGCGATCTGAGCGGACTTCTTGTATCATTTGTCGAGAGAGACATGGCGGTTCTGGATACATTAGAAAATAGTGTTAAGTTAAATATAAGCTATATATATAATATAATGTTATTCGATATAGTATCGATCTGAGATCTACACAAATAAATAATTATTCACACTACCGTTGAATGCATTAGTCATTATAAATTATTCACATATTAATCTATGTAGGGAAGTGGATCTGAGACAGAATATTCTATTTGTATAGAGGCGTGTAGCCCACGCATATATTTTAAGCGTTCTTAATTTTATTAATATATTATTATATGGAAATCATGATCTTCGGTACCACATGTTGGCCTAAAACAAGTAAAACACTGCCACTTCAACTCCTTACACCTTGAGCATGACTCTTTCTTCAGTGTATGAGTCATATACTTTAATATGATAAGAGCGGTGGATACTTGGTGCACAATTTACCTTATCAATTGCGTATGATACGGTTTAATCAGCAGATATCGTTATAGATTACTATATCAGCCAATAATAAGTTAGGAGAGGCATTGCACTGTAGAGAATCCTTTACTAAAGAAGTCAGACCAAAGCACCATTACTATGCAGAATTATCACAGTACACTATACGAAGAATATCAGCCATGCGGAATCATTAAGACTTGCATCAAGTTCAGTCCAACCACGAGTAATAGAAATTATACTACTTAGACCATAGGAACAGCGAATGGCCAATCAGCGCATTAGGATAAAGCCTATGCGAGCTCAGATTAAGAACACGAGCATGAGATCTATATTATCTAATACAATCAAGATAAATTACTATAATTAATGTAAGCCCATATCTGGGCTCTTATATACTATAAGAAACTTCAGACAGTCTCACAACCAAACAAGTGAGAATCAAAGCTAGATATATTTCACACTAGACTCAATAAATTTCCCTAAGAAGTCGCCACATTCGCACTATCTCCTCACATCACAAGGATGTCCCAGTTCAACTCCATTACTAAAAGTATAAACAGCAGATAGTAAAAGTAAAGAAGCAGCATGCCGTGCACTTTATTACCACCGTCCCAGTCGAGCCAAGAAAATAGCAAACAATTTAAATCTAAATAGTAGAATGTGCACATTCTCATAAGCAATTGCGCTCCTACTAGTTAGAGGTCCATATGTATGCGACAAAACCAGTTGGGATGGCCACTAATAGAAAGAGTAGCAGAGGAATTAAAGAAGAATTTTTTAAGCAGTATATTAAGATATTTGTATAATGTCATTAATAATAGGTCATTATCATAATATAGAGAAACACTCATAAGTAAGCTTATAAGAAAGGAGCGAAAGTCAGGGCCCATACTAATCTTAAGTTAAGCATAGGTCTAAACGAAAAGGCAATCACACACTACAAATCTAAGTTTTAAAGGAAAGCAAGGTAAATAACACTCAAACACCACCAGTCACAACATGTCGTCGTATCTCAGCTAGAGTCCACTCACATAATTACCAAGAGTACTACATTAATAAACTAAGAATAATATGATCATCAAAGTAGCCTTGACGATGGTGCACTGATTCGTATGACTGGCAACTATTGACGAGATAACTACTACATAATAATTAATAATTAACGAAAAATTTTATTCTTATTATTAATATGGGTTGACTGGACAGTCTAGAAAGCCCTCCGAACGCGAGAATTATTATTTCTCACCTCGAACCCTTATGTCCAAAGCCCACCCCAGACAGTGAACATCTGAGAGTGACACGCAATCATACATACTTTGCGAATCTTCCTGTCATCAACTTGACAGTATGGTGCATCAATCACACAAAGATAGCTATATTGTAATTCCAGCAACGCACGCAGATTCGAATAAAGGATTTGTAGTTATGTAGTTGGAGATACCAAGTAAAAGAAGTGAGATACTACAGCCTTCTGCAATCAAGATAATGTGACATCAACACACTATGGTGGAATGTTGGCATATCGGCATTCTATGATCATAGAACAAAATCACTATGAGTCACATTATAGTAGTAGAGCCGTATATATATATATATATATAGTATATATAATATATATATATAATATATTACTTTTTAAAATATTGGAGAATTATTGTTGATACTATTACTATATACTATAGATTATATAGTATATATAATTATCTATATATATATAACATATACGATAATATAGTATATATATATAATAAGTATACATAGGTATATATATATTATATATATAATATATAATATTATATATATATAATGAGTATATTATGATATATATATATATGCTATATTATCAGAATATATATTAAAATATACTATTATAATATATATATAAAAATATATATATTTATATATATACTATAAGATATAGATATATATATATATAATATATATATAATATATTATATATAAATATAATATATAATATATATATTAGTTATATATTATATATATATATATATATATATATTACATATATATAATATATAATATATATATATTATATATACTTATATATAAGTATTACTATAGATATATATATAGTATATATTATATATATTATTATATATAATATCACAAGAACTCTTGTAGGCGTTAAAACACGAATTATTAATCACGGTAACCGTTAAGTTAACGAGGAGAATTGCTTAACTCCTCGGGGAGGCAGAAACTAAGAACTTTCGGCTCCTAGGCGACCTTCCTCGGTGAGGAGATTCCCTAGTTTTTTTAAAATGCTCAACAACTGTTAGAATAAATATGCCTCTAGAGAGATTAGTACCAGAATTTCAGCAGAAGAATATCCAAGAGAAGATCTTCCTTGTTTGTAATATCAGGTTTACCTCGGAAAGGAGCACCAGAGTTTCCAGCAATGGGACGCTCTGAAATGGTCCTTCTGAGGAAGAGTGTGTTGTCTCCTCGTGGAGGAGTACCAGAAGTTTCTTTATATGACGACCTATCTAAAGGGGAAGGTCCTTGAAAAGAATCCCTACCATAGGTCCCAATAACCCTTTGATCAGGAGGTTTAAAGTCACCCAGAGGACGGGGTTCCTTCAAAGATCTGCCTTGTTCCTTAAAATAATATTTTCCTTAATTCTAAAATCATTTTGCCTATGCATGTTTGTTAAAATTTTATCCTGTCTCTGTGATAACTACGTATGTCAGATCTTGTATGAATATGAAGCTGGCCCTTCAATGTATATTGAAAGTGTTCTTTTCCAATCTTTCGACGAGAAATGTATAGCTACTGTATGACAACGGTATTCACGTAATTTCTCTCCCAAATCATACATCCATGAGATCTATATAATGCTTAGCATTTATTAAAATAGGCAACTCTTTTATTACATCAGTTCCTAATAATACATCTTGTGAGAATGACGTATTGTTATCTACAACATAGAAACGTGCAAGATAATAATTCCCATTTAAGATTAAATATAATTCAGTAAGACCATAAATCTTTAAAGATTGGAACGAGATAGAATTTAATATTAAGTCCACAGGGTATAAATTTGGTCTATCTTCCTTATTAGGAAAAGCCATGCATAGTTTTTTATAGAAAGAATATTTCACCAAACTTTTGGTCGCGCCGGTGTCGACCAAAGTGTCAGAAGAAGCTCTTACGTTAGCATTATTAGTAGTTAATTGTAATAGGTAAGCTATATACTATCCCCTTCTTCCTAGAGGAAGAGGTGGAAAGAATATTACAAGAGTTAGGGACAGAAATATCATCATCTACCAAAAGAGCAGAAATTTCTGTGGAAAGGTATGTAGTATGAGGGATGAAGTCTTTCTGAAAGCCTGAAAGATTATTTTCGTCAGATACCGGAGTCGGAAGAGGATATCCAACTACTGCTGGAAAAGGCGGCCCTCGATGAGGAACTCCCTCATGCTATCTTATCACGATGGAGGGATAAATTACTGTGCATACTAACTCCGTCTATTAATGGCTTACTCACCCGCATAGGCACCCGCGCTTTGCGCGTAGACGAAGTAGGTTGCTATGTGTCTGAGCCATTCTCTGAACGCGAATTCTATTGCCGAGCCATTGCGCTATCTTCCAGAGGACGCCGTAATAATTGTGTCGCTCTATTACACCACTCTATCGTCTAACTATACTTCAATAAGCAGTTTATGTAGTTCAAGCATGAGGCAGGTTAGTCATTAGTGTATAGAGGCAGCCCCCGTGAGTATGTATGACTCGTTTGCGGACACCTTGAGAGTTATCAGTGAGTGTAGGTAGTGTCTATGCGGGCTACCAAGGGTGATAGAGTGTTCACTCTTATTGCGTTTTATGTGGCTTGGACTCATGAAAGATTGAGAGCCGAGTATATGTGTAGCGAAATAAGGAATCTGTTGTAAATGAAAGAAGAAGAAGCCTGAGGGAAAGCCTGAGAAGAATTATACTACTGAACTGGCCCCTTTCTGCTCTTTTCTCCCTCCTCTCCTTTATTTATTTTATTTCTCCATGCATTACTATTATCGCGTAGGACTTTCTGCCGGTTCTTCTTGTACTGTGTTTTCTGTTGTATATTAGTGTTATGTGGTGGGTTCAGAGCTTTTGAATGGTGAGGCTGTGTCTGAATTATTCTCTGTTTACTCGTTCTCCATCAGTGAGTATCAAATTCCTTGACTCCTTGGAATTCCCATATATTAATTTGGGTTCCGCAGGATTTTCCCTGCTTTAATGTTGCATACACTACTCAATTTGCGAGAAGAGTGGGTGCGCCTCTTTGGGACCTTGAGAAGTTTGTGAAATAGCATTAGATGTTTTTCGATGATCATTAGCTTGTTCAATTTGGCGGAAGTTAAAGATAAATTGCATCATAAATATTCATACACGTCGCTGGAATGTTTATGGAAATTTTTGTATACTTAGAAAATATTAAGGTCTTTTTAATTTAAGACAGTTTTCGTTTTTGTTGTGCATAAAAATGTCTCTCAAACTCCTGTACAGCCTTGGAATACTTCAGGCATAAAGGATGAGCAGACGGTTATGTTTCAATTTACTTCATTCTAATGGCGGTTTAGCATGGTGTAAACTTAAAAGTGTGAACTCTAACCGCCAGTGGGCGGGTATCTAAATTGCTTATAAAAGCTGTTCATCCCGAATTCAATAAGAGAATCTGGCGAAACTAATTTTCCTCATTTCATCCGATGAGTACTTCTTCAACCATGAACCCTGCATCGATGTACTTAAGAGTGCATGGAAAGCGAAGCTTTGAATTTGACGTGCACCTAACTGCAATCAATCGTTAATTACCAAAATCACCACTCGCTATTAAAAATAAATCTATCACATACATTGCAACCCAACCATCCCGAATCAGCGTGATTCCTACCAAATTCC
The DNA here is from genome assembly GCA_015478945.1 of Trachelipus rathkii. Taxonomy (NCBI): domain Eukaryota; kingdom Metazoa; phylum Arthropoda; class Malacostraca; order Isopoda; family Trachelipodidae; genus Trachelipus; species Trachelipus rathkii. The sequence goes on from JABUQX010045597.1 coordinate 24,840, forward strand.
CCTTGGAGTCGAATCCTATAAGACTAGGCACGGAATAGCGTGTAATTAAAAGAATCCCTGAATATTCCGGGAGTTGGAAGAACATTTATCATGATGTGGTTCCTAGTATACATCACACAGCTCAAAAATATATACACGTCAACACCATGACTCACAGGACCCAAACAACCAAAACTGATAGACGGCCAATGATAAGACACAAAGCAGACAGAGGGATTAGCAGAATAGGATATATGTAAACCGGGCAATGCCTAAAGTAACGCGTTATAAAAAGAGCGAAAGCAAATTTTTTAAGTAGGAAGGATAAGGAAGGGATCCTACACTAGTTACAGAAGCGAGGGAAACCCCAGCTACATGCTGTTCAGCCATAGTATTAGGTACATGCAAAGAGTAGTTAGGTATTGTTATATGGAGTCGAGGTAGTTACTACTTGCGAAAGGATAGCCTCCCATAATGCACCCTCAGCGGACACGGAGACAACAATCCAACAACTTGACCTGCATGAAACTGAAGAGTGTTTGTGACACTCACAAAGAGTGATAGTATTTGGCGCATCAGTAAGTAGTGAGAGTGTTATTAAAAGTAGTATTACTACCTCCAGTAGTCTGCAATTTTGTCTGATTCCCATTCCATTGGTTTTGGAAAAATAAGAAATTATATATATATACACAATATATATATATATCTTATATATTATAATAGTATAATATACTATATAGTATATACTTATTATATAATATATATCATATAATATATATATATATATTATATATATATATGCTATAGTATAGTTCGATATAGTTAGTGGATATATTCTTATACTATCTTATATATTATATATATATGTATATTGTGTCCATAAAATGAGATATTGAAGTCCTTTCAGTTTTAATATCAACTATAAGCATTCATATAAAAATAGATAGTAATATATATATATATATATATAATATTATTATATTATATATAATAAATAAAATATCTAAGTAAAATTAATAATAATATAAAAAATTTATTTTTATTTAAATTTATTTAATATAATTATTTAATTATATATATATATATTATATATAATATATATTATATTCTTTTAAATATATATATTTATATAGTATATTACCGTATGTATATATTATTGTTGCTGATATTCAATAATATTATTATATATATATATTATATTATATAGTATATATATGATATATAATAAATATATATATTATATATAATATGATATATAGTACTTGTTGTAGTCGTACTAGTTATAATAGTCGTAGTCGTTGTTGAGTGGTCTGTATATATAAGTGCGTGTGTTACGTCACTGAAGCAGGTTAGGCTATTTATGGTGGCTTTACTTTAGCATTCAGGCCTAGTGAGGCTGCTGCCAGCCCTCACGTGCTGATGTTTACCCTTTGTACTCGTTAGTTCAAACTGATGGGGGTCGGAAATGAGTCAAACATAGGCTACCTGTATTGGTTTAAGTGCGCTGACAGCTTGTTCATGCTGTCTAGAGTCTTGAGTCATAGTTAAGTCCGATTATTTTTTTGAACGCACTCGTTCGATATAGTGGCTGCGTCTGTCACTTAGCTACTAGCACCACTCTATCGTTAATGGCTCATCTGGAGTTGCGAGAGTGCTTAGTGAGTCAGCTTTGCAGCCCTATATTCAGTTTTGAATTTGAGCGCGTGCTACGGCAGTTTACACGGTTGCGGTGCAACGTTGAGTGAGCCTCGATGGTGCTTAGCCTACACCGCGAGAGTTTATGTGCGCTAGCTGTCAAGAGTTTAGTGCTCGTGTACTACATACATAGTTGAGAAGCGCGAATATCTATTATTATAGTGAGTGGATTGGATTCCCAGTCGTCTGATAGGGCTGACGCATGCCTACATGTTGATTTAGGTACGCTAGCCATGGAGAGAGGCGTGTGAAGGATTGGGAGTTCTATACGTTAACTTAGCTTTGAACTGTATTATATATATTATGTACGTTGTATGGTGTGGTCTGGATAGTGTGAATATGATATAAGTGATATATATATACTGTTATAAGCGGATAATATATATGTAGCCTTATTAAAAGGGTAAATATTAAAGATTACTATGTTACTATTTAAGTGATATAATTATGTAGCTTTGTGCATTGTTATTGATGTATATATATAACGTTATAGTAAAAATAAGTTTATATATATATATATATAATATTATATATTATATATATATATATATAATATTATAATATTATATATATAATAGTATATAAGTATATATATTGTATATCATATATATATATATATATAATATATATATTAATATATATATATATATATATTATATATAATTATATATATATATATCTTATATAATATATATAGTATATTTAAACTATAAGTTTTAATCCCAATTTCCTCTAAAAAACTTCTCCATGTATTATAATGTAGGTATATATATATATATATGTGCCTAATATAGTATATATATATATATATTATGAAGAGTAAGCGTATACATAGGTTATATAATTTTCAGTAGATGATATATTCTATAAGAATTTATATATATATAATATATAGTATATATATATATATATATTATTATATACTTGAAATATATATATATATATATATATATATATATCTAATTAATATATATATTATATATATTATATAATTAAAAAAATATAATATAATATATAGTTATATACTTATATTATATATAATATATATCTATATGAGTATCTACTATAACTTCATATATATTATTGCGTATATATATAATATTATATAAATAAATATAAAATATATCATATTATATAGTATTATATTATTAATATTATATATAATATATATTTAATATATATTATATAGTATATTGTCAGAAGTTGGGTAAACATCGAGATGAGTGAGTCCATTATCTACCTACTCATAATATATATATATATATCTTATGTTATATTATATATATATTTTATATATATATGGAGAGAGAGCCGTCTTCACTTATGATTTATATAATATATATATATATTATATATATATATATATCTATATAATGATAATATATTAATATATATAAATATGTACCTAATATGTAGTATATATATATTATAGCGGTGTCGGTTGTTTGTATTGTATATATAATATGAGTGATATAGTATTATATATATTGAAGTATATATTTATTAATAGTGTTATTGTATATATTGCAGTGTGTAATAATGTGTAGGCAGAGTTGTCCATGAGTATATATAATAGTTATATATATATATATATATTCTATATATATATATATATATATGGATATATATATAATTTATATATATATTATAATATAAATAGTAATAATATAATTATAAATATGATAAAAATTTCCCTCTCTTCTGCGTCGCAATTACCCAAATACCTTTTTGAAGCAAATCAAGAGAAGTGATGAAATCGACACACTAAACTTGAAAGGTCTATATATATATATATATCGCTTATGATGCATAGGCTAAGTTTTTTGTAAACATGCTGGAAGATTATAATATAATATTTGTAAAAATAATTTTTTAATAGTGATTAAATTGATTGATTGATGGAATGCTAAATAGATATCGTAATATAAGTATATACATATATAATATCTGCAAAAATATATTATAATTCTCCGTAGTGTTCTGCTGTATAGTACTTATAGCGTATAGTGTATATTTGATATATAAATATAATATTTATATATATATAGTATATATGATAAATAATATATAGTAATATATATATATATATAACGTATAGAAAAATAAATAACGAATTGGAGTCGATGAATTATTTTAACCTTCAGCTCATTGTATAGTCAATGAGTGCCTGTGATCAGATGCATGTCTATTGTACAATGCAGAGTTGCAGATTGGGAAATAATGAGACCCTCTTCAAATTAATATAAATAATAACAAAAATGGATAGACAGATCGATACGAAATTCTTTGCCGATTATTATATCATTATCAGTTGAAGGTAGAGAGAGAGAGAAAAAATTGAATAAAATTTACAGTATATATTTTTGTCGAGTTATTTACAGATAGTCAAACTATGGATACATATGTATTTTTAAAAAATATTTAAGTTTTTACTTTTATATATGATAAATCTGCATACTTTATATTTTTTAATACAGATAATTATCTATATCTTCATACGGCCTATGCAAAATTTATCAATTTTCAGGAAGTACGGTATAACAGTATTAATAATAATATATTGTATATTATAGGCCCGTCTATGGGTTTGTTTCTCCGTTCTCTATCACACGAGGTAGGATATAGTAGGATGCTTATTGATGTTTATTTATATATTAAATTTCAAAGATTTATTATATATATTTTGCAAAAGGAATTTACTTTTTATCATACAGTACTCATTTTTTTACCTTAAATAAATAAGTCCGTAAGTATGCTTAATCATCTCGAATGATGTACCTATTATTCTTTTGGCTCGTCGGTTAGTGTGACTTGATAACTTGATTGTCCTCCTTTGAGAGACTAGTTTATGGGTAAAGAAGAAGTGTTAGTGTTAATTTCCCTCCATAAAGAGAAGGGCCTTTGTACATCCAATTTCGGAACGTCTTTGTGGTCGTCAGTATTGACTAGGCAAGTCAGGGTAGTCGTATCCAAGAAACGGCTTAATAGGTATTTGTATTTCGTCGCTTTTCATTGCCCAACACTTAGACCTCTTATGTGTGTGCTCCTGGAGTGATTGTGATGAAGTTGCAGGATCATATGGGAAACCATATATCTAAATATATATTAATACTATATAGAGTAGTATAATATATATATATATATATATATATAATATATAGTAAGAATTATTATATAACCAGTTTTAGAGCTAATAGATTGAAGTAAATACAGACGATCATTATGTTGAGGAGTATATAATTTTTGTAGCTTCTCTGACTAGTGTGTGTCTTCCCATGCGTCCAATGTATCTCCTCTTCTATATAGATCGAAGGTCTGCTGATGACACTATCTCATATGGAACGAGATTAATTGTAATATAGCATGAGTGTGGGTGCTGTGTGAAGATATGAATCTATAGATTTAGGTTACTGAGCAGTGATATGTTGCAGAGCAAGGTTGAAATTTGTTTTGCCCAAAAAAAATCGTATTTCAGGAAATGAAGCAAACTAATGATAAAGGCAAGCGCTGTCGAAGACATGGAAACCTATAGATCATTAGACGAAGTGAAAAAAATTATTAGGTCGCCATAATATGACTGTATTTCATTCGTAGGCATAGCTTTTAAGGTTAAAATAAAACACGTCGTGATTGGACAATATAATTCCGTACTTTGCTATTTATTACATTAAATACATTATAAATTTTAATTGGTACACTTTGTATTATATCTTTAATAAAGTTCTCCTAATTATTAACTCTGAAATATTTTAGTACTCCAAACAATAAACGTCTTAAATATAAAATTACTACAACATAGATCATGGGCACAACATAGCTGTAATTCAAAGAGAAGGGAAATGTCCTAAATCTTGGTACAATAACAACAGGTAACACGTATGTGTTCACATTTATATATAACCCATATAGATGCATACACATATGTAGGTAGAATTAGAATAAAATATTAACCTCTTTAACAATATGACATGCATTATATTCATATTTATATTTCGTATATAGATACATATTCAATGCATATCAATTAATTAATTAAACTTACCAATTATATATGTTGGAATGAATTAAGGTGTGGCAGAGCCGATACACATTGAGGGCACGATAAAAGGAAGGTAATAAAATATTTTTACCTAATAATAATAAACATTTAGGCACCAGAAAGTTTAGCCTGTATATGCTGTAAATGCAAATAAAAGATTATACATAAATAAAACATTATAATAATAAATCATAATACAATAATTTGACAGTTTTTGTTTCCTTTCTTTGCACCTCAGCATACCCACAAAAAATCAAACTAACACTGCATGTCATTCGGACCAATTGAGACGTGCGCCGTTGAACTATTGAATGCACTTTTCAAGAAGCTTCTTGCTTGATCTTTTTTGTGCTTAATAGTATATTGTAGGAGACCTACTACCATATAAATATTATATTCTGTATATATATTATAATAATATATACTAATAGTTATGCGAATCTTCAACTGAAACCTTTGCCATCTCTGTTTTGGCTACTATTATTCTATATATATTATATAGTATATATATAATATATATTATATATTATATACTATATAATATTTTATAAATATATAGTATATATATATATAGTATATATATATATTATAATATATTATATATTATATAATATATATAATATAGTATATATATATATATATATATATATATAAATATATATATATATATATATATATTATATATATCATATAATATTATATAATATTATATATATATATATATATCTATATATATATATATAAGTATATAACTAATATAATATATATATATATATATTATATATATATATGGGTATATATATAATATATATATAAAAAATATATAAAAAAAATAATAATATTTTAACATAAAAAAAATATATATAATAAATATATATATATATATATATATATATATATAATATATAAGTATATAATATATATATATATATATATATAATATATATAATGATATATATATATAGGTATATAATAATATATATAATTATATATATATATATTATATATATATAAATATAATATATATAATATATATATATATATAATATATATATAAATGTATCATATATATATATATATAATAATATATCTAATATATATATAATATATATATATATAGAACACTATATATATATAAATGTACATATATATATAGTATATATATATCTATATATTATATAATATATACTATATATATATATATACTAAATAATATAAGTATAATATGTATATATATAGTATATATATATATATATATATAACTATATATATGAACTTTGGCTATAATTATATATGTATAATTATATTATATAAATATAGTATATTTTATATATATTTATATATATAGCCCTCACTCACCCCATGAGTTAGTCGCATAGTACCTCTTTTATGTATTTTATTCAAAGTTTTTTGCGTTAAAAAAATTTTCCGAGACACTGATAAGCAGAGCAAAAAATCCAGGAAATCGCCCGATTTTTGAAAAGTAGAAAAAGTTTAAATTTGTGACTGTTGGGCTAAACTAATAATAATTACTGAGGTAACAGCTAGTAATGAAGCTTTGATGTAGTTGTGTAAAGGGCTCGGTCTTATTGATGCTGCTAATCTTTGTTGGGAAGAGAGAATGAGAGAGAAAAGCAATAAAAGAAACAGATATAGAGGAGAGGAAAATTGCAAAAGAGAAAGATTAAAAGCACAGAGGATCCAAGCTGAAATAGAGGAACGAATGATCACTGCAAGTTTAGAAGAGCAGAGGTTGCAAATGGAAGCCGATGAAAGAAAGCTTAAAGTAGAAGCAGAAGAAAGGAAGCTTAAAGCAGAAGCGGAGGCTGAAGAAAGGAAGCTAAAAGCAGACAAACAAGCAAGAGAATCGGAGGAATGGATATTACAAATGAAACTTGACGCGGATGAACGTCAACGTCAGCACGAAGCAGCTACTGCAGCACAGAAATCTTCAATTACAAATAACGCTTCTCATGACAGATTACCAAAGTTAAAGTTCCCGAATTTTGACGAAAAGGTCAACAATATTGAGGATTATCAACTTCTATTTGAGAAACAGGCAGTTTCGAACAACATTCCTAAAGAAAAGTATACTTATATTTTGGGTTCGGTCCTCATAGGAAAGGCTGTGAAAGTATACAATCAACTTCCTGTGGCGGATGCGACAAACTATGATGTCTTTAAACAAGCCTTGATAATACGTTATGACTTGACGGAGGACGGTTACCGCACTAAGCTAAAATTACCTACCCCGACCGACGATGATAATCCAAAAGTATATATGGATAAGATATCGAAGTCTTTGAAGAAATGGGTTGCTGCAGCAAATGTTAAAGAAACCTTTGATGAATTAGTGAAGTTTTTCACAACTGACAAGAACATGTGTACTGTCCCAAAAGAGCTAGACATATTTTTGAATGAAAAAGTTGAAAGAGAAATGACAGAAATTATTACAAGTTCAGAAAGATTCTTAAAAGCCCATAAGATTAGTTTAGTGCCCCCTAACAGTCACCAAAGTAATTATAGAAGCAGACCAGGAAATAGCTATCATAGAACCAACGAAATAAAGCCCACAAACCATAAAACGTCACTCCAAAGGAATTATGTGGGGGCAAATGTTGCCAGGAGTAACGACAATAGAAAGGAAAATAGAAGAATCTCCAGCAAGCCTAGAGGCATAGTGACATGCTAGTGACATGCCGAGGAGACATTGCGAGAGATTGCCGAAGTTCGCCCTACAATAGTAGCGGTTGAAATTTTGCTACATTCAAGAATCGACATAGAGAGGAAGCTAAGACCTCAGTGACGTCCGCAGACATATCTGCCGAGGATAAAGTCCTGATAGTATAAAGTGAAGAACCACAACAGTCTGAGGATAATTTATGTACGGTACTAGGGAACGATGAATATTCCCATCATCTACCTGTGGTCGATGGAATCGCAAATGGCTTTCGTGTCCGAGTTCTCAGGGATAAAATGACGTAAAAAATGACGTTTTATGAAAACTTGGGAGAGAGAGAGCGAGTTGGAGAGTTAAGAAGGTAATTCGATTACCAAATAACACCTTTAGAGGTTTCACCGTGGCGAACCAATATTGGACACAGCCATTAAATACGTGAGGGAAACGGCAACGGCCTGTCCTTATAACCCAGACTTGTCTACAGACTAATACTGGTGTCTTAGTGACATAGTTGTTGAAGTATAGCGTAAGATTCTCTAAAGCCGCGCGTCATCCTTTTGTAACCTATTGATAAGTTGGGAAGAGATTTAAAGTGTCTGTGTCCTTCGCGCAACGCAAGATGAAGGAACTCCGACGAGTTAGTTATCCTCTATCATTGAGAAGGTTGAAGAAAATTCAAGTGTGGAATCACTTGCCAGGCGCAATGCCACCCATGAAAGCCACCATGAAGAAGAGGTTCAAGTGAGATGCAGCAAGTACTCCATGTTGAAGTCCATTAAAAGATCGAGGTGTTATCAATGGTTGTATCAGAAGATGTACCTTCTTTTGAAGAGATTAGCAAGTCCCAGCAGACTGAGAACGTAAGTGCCGTCAAGAACCTCGTTATTCAGATAGAAGACGATACGTAAGTATCGAAAGGGTCAGAATACGATAGAACGGAAAGTTCCCTTAATGTTAACACTGTTTCACCAGCAGAGGTATCAGCCGCAGAAGGCGGAGCGATACAGGATCTCATACGAGATTGCTTAGAGTTCAGATGTAAACAAAAACAGGATGTTCTTTACAGAAAAATTGGCATTATGAGTCTGTGATTCGTCTATCTGTAGTAGAAAAATTGTGAAAGATAGAAAGGGAAATCTTTAGAGAACCCGAAGTTAAGAACTAATGTCGTGGTTGACCCAAAGGAATATAAGGATGAAGAATTGAGCGTTGCTCATGAGAAAGTTTCTATATTACTCCACTGTGAGTTAATGCCTAAAGATATAGCCATTAAGTATCCTGAAGTGATACCCTTAGAAAATATTGTGTCACCGGAGGTCACAGAAAGCCTTGTGAATGAAAAGAGGTGTTTTGAAAAGACGATTAAAGGAAGAATTTTTAAGAAAAGTCGCGACGTGACAGTATGCAGACGAGATGAGAAATATGATGATAAAGGAGAAATAACAGGTAATATACAAATGGGGCAGAGTAAGAAAAGTAGTTAAGCGGAGTTTGGTGATGATAAAGAACCGAGCGTATTTCCTGAACAAGTATTTGGTAGTTACTATGGAGATAAGAAGACAGAAAAAAGAAAAGTAAAGCAGTACTATTGGCCTGAGAGATGCAAAAATGACCCCTCCCTGGGAAGGGAGTAGAAGCGAATATAGAATAGATTTTATAGAGTCGTTAGGAGAAAAGGTTTTCATGGAAAGATGTAAACTAGTAGAAGATATAATGAAGGAGTACCTTGATAACAGAAAGAGGATGGTTGTTATAAAACAAAGAAAAATGAACCAAAGTTTTAAGTACAATGAAGCAGTCGCATCGGCCTTCAAAAAAATAAGAGCGATGGCAGTATGAAGATGAAATTTAAAAGAGAGATTGTCGTAATGGATGAGAAAGAGCGGTTAAGAAGCATAAAGTCATATAAAGGAAGTAACACTAACGTGTACGAGATAGTATGTCAAAATAAGAGGAAACAAAATGGCAAAAGAAGCTGTATAAGTAGTCAAGGTCCGAAACGAATGTTGAAAGTGGTCAAGAGGCAAGATGTCAAATGAAAGAAAAGAAGTACGAGAGTATAAAGAGGTAATGTCCAGAGTTCACAATAAGAAGAAATGGCAGCTTGAAGTGGTTATTGCGAGTGCTACGTTGGTCAGGGCCATGAGAAGAATATTGGACGTGATCAACGATGTTGATTTTCTATAAAGACGATATTATTGTGCATTCTAAGACCTGGCACGATCACATGGACACGATTTGGAACGTACTGTCAAAGCTGCAAAGCGAAGGTTACACAATCAGACCTTCAAAGTGCGAGTTCGCTGCATGAAGTGTGGAGTTCCTTGAGCATCACATCGGCAACGGTATAAAGGGCTTACAAGAGGAGAACGTCGAGAAAATCATGAAAGCTGAACCTCCTAAGAATAAAAATCGAGTAAGATCCTTTCTTGGCCTAACAGCATACTACAGAGAATTCGTGAAGAATTACGCTGAGGTAGCAGCGCCGTTGACTGATTTGACAAAGAAGGGAGAGCCGACGAAGGTGCGCTGGGAGGAGAAACACCAAAGGACATTTGAAGTTTTGAAGAAAGCAATGATTTCTAAACCTATTTTAAGGATGCTTCGCCTTGACAGAGTGTTCACCCTTCAGATGGATGCCTCTGACACGTCTTTAGGTTTTGTCCTTCTGCAAGTAGTAAAATGAAATTCACATATCCATTGCATACGGCAGTAAAAGTCTCTCTCCCACTCAACAGCGCTATAGTATACTTGAGAAAGAAGCCTTAGCAATAGTGACGGGGGTAAAGAAATTTGAGCCCTACCTGTACGGAAGAGAAATTATTCTTTAGTCCGAACCATATTAGTGGGGAGAATGAGGATTAAGCAAAAATAACAGCCCAAAATAATGTCTTGTGAGAGAGCTTTTGAAATTTAACTTGAATTTAATGGGCTAAATATTGCAAGTTTGAGAATGAAAATATATTTCAAAAATATTTCTGACTTTAAAAAATTAAAAATAGAGATAAAATTTGATGTACCGTAAGTCTGAAGGTCCTCAAAGCGTTGTGAAAACTGGCACCAGGGAGCTTGAGATTTAATCGTCAGGAACATGCTCATTACTACATTTGCCGAAAATCACTCCCCCATTGTTCTTATCCTCCCTCCGTCATGGTCCTCTCAGATAGCCTTTCTCACTCCAGTAAGTATAATATGATATATATATATATATATTATATATATAGATATATTATATATACTAATTATATATATTATATATATATAATATATATATAATATATATTATATATATATATATATATAATATATATATATATATATATATATATATATATATATATATTATATTAATATATAAATAAAATATATATATATATAATATTATATATATATATATAAAAATAATATATATAATGTATATATATATATATTATTATATATATAATATATATATATATATAATAACTATATTATTATATATATAATATATATATTGTGTCAAAATATGTTTCAATTTTAATATAATAATAATTGGTGACAACAATTTATAGCATTTCTCTAAAGCCTCACTCAGAAAAAGGGCAATGAAATTTTTGGATTTATTATTATAATTATTATTATTATTATTATTATTATTATTATACTTATAATCAGTTATTATTATTATTATTATTATTAATATTATTATAAATTATTTTATTATATTATTATTATATTATTATTATATTATTATTAATATTATATTATTATATTAATTATTATATTATTATTATATTATTATTATTAATTATTATTTTATTATTATTATTATTATTATTATTAATTTTTACTTATTATATATTATTATTGATTATTATTATTATTATTATTATTATTATATTAATTAATAATTATTATTATTATTATTATTATTATTATTATTATTATTATTATTATTATTATTATTATTATTATTATTATTATTATTATTATTATTATTATTATTATATTATTCATTATTATTTTTTATATTATACTATTTATTCATTAATTAAGCATTATTATATTATGATATTATTAGATATTATAATTATCATTTATTATTATATTTATATAATATATTATATAATTATATTATATTATTAATAATTATTATTATTATTATATATATTATTCTTATTGTATATTATTATATGATTATTACTATTATTTATATTATATATTGATTATTATTCACTATTAAAAAAACAATTTATGATTATTAATATAATTTTATGTTACGTTATGTATCATTATACTTAATAATAATTATTAGTTATTTTATTAATTATTGTTATTTATTATTTATTATCTATTATATATTATTATTATTATATATTATATCCAGTATGAACAAAATTAGTCTTATTAATTACTATTATTATGCTTATATATTATATAATTATAATATTATTAAATTGTAAAGCAAATTTAATATTTAGTCACAATTATCGGAAATATATATATATATTATAACGGCGATATAATAATAATAATATAGATATATATATATATATGATATTATAAAACCTATGATATTATGTATAGGTGTATAGGTTAGGTAGTGATGATGATACTATAGTAATATAGTTATATAATATATAGTATTACAATATAATATATAAGAAATAGAGACTCTATGAATATATATATAATATTATATATATATATATATATATATAAATATATAATATATATATAGACTTATAGCTTATTATAGATATAATAGTTTATCATTTGTAAAGTTATCGAAGTAATCTATTCTCTAATTAAACTGTAATAATAAATATAGCTATATAAGGGAAAAAGTTTAAGTAACCATTGAATACGTATATTAATGAAGTAATTATGGTTCTATATAGTATAATGTACATTTTAGATATAGATATATATACTATATATATATATATACTAGTATAGCTAATACCTGTGTACATAATATATTTATATTGATA
>JABUQX010045598.1:0-13617 GCA_015478945.1 Trachelipus rathkii
ATTCGCTTTTCTCTATTTTAGTCCACAAAATCCCGTTTTTTAAATAAGGGGGGTTTATATGACTAACCAGATTTATATAATAAAAAGAAACTAAAATTAAAACATAAATAGAATTGATAAAAAAAAATATATTTATATTTGCTTCTTTAAAAACCTATCATATATATATAAACCGCGTCGCATCGCACACGATGAGGCAGTGGTGTCTAGAGACTCGTTATAAAGACACAGTTGCGAGTATATGGTAATGCTGTGAGAGTGAAGTCGCTCTGCCGAGATTCTTGTGTAAATCACCCTCGCAAGGAAAAGTCTTATCTGTGAAAGGCTGACAGTACTGGATTCGAGAATGCTTTCTTCAAAAGATTTTGAAGAAGCTGAAAAAACAGCATCAGGAGCCGCATCACCACCACAAGAAAAAAAACAAGACAAAAGACATTCTGGATCTAGTAAGTAATAGGAGGATATTCATCTTTCGTTAAAGTTTTTATATTTTATTCAATTTTTAATTATTACATTATTACAATCCTTATTATTTTAATATTTAACAAATTTAGCTCTAACAGTTAAGGGCAGCCAGAAAAGAAAACGTGATAAAAGCATCAGAAGCAGCAGCGGCAAGGCATACGCTGACGAAACACCATCACCAGTTTTCCAGTGTTATTCCTCATTCATGGTCCCTTCCCGAAAACAGATGAGGGAAAAAAGAAGTTTCAGCTACCTCTCCTATACCCCCGATGCATTGACGTCAGCTGCGAATAAGGCGAATGTAGGAAGATACCATGAAAAAACTTTTTATTCTTCTGACTCTGGTAAGTAAGAAGAATAAAATATTCATCTAACATCCTTCCAATACTTAATAAATATATATTCAAACAGGTATGAGAACCCCATCACCACGACGATCACCAACTCCACCAAGAGATGCTGAAATTTTAAGGGATATCGCTTTAGAATATTCAGATCCAGCACTACTGATGCAAAGTAAGAAATAAACTATTATCTATATCTATATCTATATCTATATATACTGTTATCTATCTAACTATATACTATCAATATTGTTGTTTTTATTTTAGGCGCTGTGCAAATTCCCAGAGAGGAGGGCCTTTTGGCTAATTCTGCTTATTTAACTGAAAAAGTGAAGTCGGCCTTGATAGCAGCAGCGGAAGTTCGTAAAACTCCTGAACAACGTAGGAAAATATATTTTATTTTTTGTTTTTTTAATCTTCTTTTTTAATCTTATAATAATCTAAATGTTATATTCCTTCATCTTTAATCCAGGTGCTAGGCGCAGAAGATTGGAAGAAATAGATTATCATATTTCTGATAGCGAAGAGGAAATATTTGAGAGAGCAAGGAAAAATTCAAGTATCAGATTTAATGATCGTAAGTACTAAAACTTTAATATAAGTTTTTTGTTCTATTTTAACCTAATTTCACTAAATTAATACGCGTTTAATATTTTTAATGCTTTTATTTACTTCATTTACTTAATTTGGATGTACATTTGTAAAAAAAAATTTAAGTTCCGTTGTTTATTTCTTTTATTAGCTATCTATGATTCTTGCTCGGAGTATCAGCCGTCAATTACCGAGCTGGCAGCGGACGAAGAAAAATCACCACGACCGCCACGACCAACAGCATCAGCATCTGCATCAGCATCAGCAGGCATTGATGAATCGTCATCATCAATATCATATCAGGAAATTCTACCTAAATGCACCGGCTTGGATTCTATAGGTTCTCACGTATATCGGTGTGATAAAAACAAATTAGCTGCCCTGACGAATAGAGAGAAACGTTGCTTTGCCAGGAAAAAAGGAGATTCCTCAGCTATTGCAAATCTAAAGAACATCCTCCCACCTCCTCATGATAAACACTATTTTGGAGAAGAGGAGCTTGAACTAAAACTAGCAGAGGTAGAAGAAGAGATGGAGGGAATACTAAGTCAACTTATAAGTGATTTCAAGGAAAGAGCAAATAAACTCCGAACAATCATTAAGATTCAAAAAAAAGATTATAACAATTACAATAAACAGACAGATTCAAAACAGGTAGGCAAGTTCCGCCCAGGACGATCGGAGATGAGATCGAGAAGAACCCTATCCACATACACTATTTACACGCGCTTGGGCGTTTTAGAAAATACAAGAAGACATATGGGAAAGGTTCACAAAATAGCAAAAAAACTCGATAAAGATATGGAAATAATGGTTGAACTCCTGGGAAAGCGAGAACAAGAAAGCGAAGAACAAGAAGAAGAAGAAGAAGAAGAAGAAGGCCTCCAACAAATTTCATTAGACGTAGAAGAAGAAGCAGAACAGAAGCTTAAAAAGAATATAAACGATAATGTCAAACAAAGAGAAATAGAAGAAGAAGAAGAAAAAGAAGGACCAGTTCACGTACAACCAGAAATTGACGAAGAAGCCTTTGACGAAAATGAAGATCAAACAGTAGATGAAAATGACCTTTCTGTTAACGATTATCAAGAATTTTTGCACTGTGGTATAGATAATACCGAGGTTTTGAGAAGAATATTTTTACGCCATATGAAAGTTTTGAAGAAGAATAGAACAAAATTTGATATAACCACATTTCGTCAAAAAATTCCTAGCAAAAATCCATTTAGAAAAATGAATTCAGACAAATTAATAGCGTTACTAAAACAATTTAAATCAAATTGAATATCAAAGTCTTTGTGCATTTTATGTGATAATTTTTTTAATATGATTGAAAAAACTTTTAATTTTCGTTTTTAGATTTTCAAATTTTTGTACTAAGACCTTCGCTTTATATTAGTTCTCGAAGAAACGTCCCTGAATCAATATTTAATAAGCCCAACGATAGTTTATGGGCAAAAAATTGATGTTTGATCATGTTAGGTCATTTTGCGATTCCCTTTGAAAAGTTGCTATATTAAAGTTTCGTTTCAAAGGGAATCACAAAAATGAGTAAACGTATTTAAAGTTCATTTTTTAAAGATTAAACTATCGTCTGGCCTATCAATAGCTCATATAGGGACGGTTAATCGGAAACTAATATAAGACGAAGGTCTAAGTCGAAAATCTGAAAAATAATTGTCAGTAAAACAATTCTGAATTTTTTTTTACATTTTTAATTTTTTATATTTAGGCTGTCGACTTATATCAGTCCTAGGGTTTGTGCTCTTTCGAAAATAAAGATACAGCGACGTGTTTCTATGAATATTATTAATCGTCGTGTCGTCTATTATTTTTACATAATTTAAGCAGTCGAGATGATTAAAATAAACTTATCACTCTATATATTTTTTTATTTACCCAAAACATATACCATCGTAAAAATTGAACATGAAAAAGATTTAATAATTTTTCTTATGTATTTTTCGCAATCAGTTTTTGAAATCGTGGAAAGGAAGACGGACAATATTAAAAGCTAAGATGTAAAAGAATTTTCTTTTCCGTGTTAAATTTAATTTATCGTCGTGAAAAGAATATTTGTTCCTTAAAATTACCGAGGACGCCACGAATATGGAAAGTGGAAGAAAATCCAGAAAACCCAAAGGAATATCGATGGTTCAACTCGCGGGGATCGCGCGCAGAAAAAGCTTTAGTTTTAAGGATTAATTTGACGTTCTACGACGGACGAGGCGTACTCAAATTTTCTTTTATTTTAACATCATCAAGCAAGGTGTATTTCTTCTGTTGAGGTCTGCATTTCTCTGAAACATTTAATTTTATTTTGAAGGCGCGTAAAAACCAATTAATAAAATTGTTTTAAACAAATTGTTTATTATTTCAGTTTTCCAATAGATATAAAATAATGCCAAAACTGATACATCAATAACCAAAAACGGGAACACGGTTGGTTAAAAAAGGAAATAGTTTAATAAAATGCAAATCGAGTATCTGGAAATTTATTATATAAACGTCACAAAATATGAATCGAAATTAAAGATAAAATAAATATAAATTCGTAAATTATTCAAATATATATATATATATATATAAACATACAAATAAATAAAATTATCTATCCTTTTTACAGTTTTGAAATAGCCTCGTGTGATTTTCTTAGACGCGTGTCCACTACTTCGTTTAACTTTGCTCCGCCATAAGGCGAACTTCTTTGACGGAACCTTGGTTTAAGATCGATTCAGCCCCGGCACTCTTCGACGTGCTGTAACCCGAATATTCGTCGAGGTTTCGGTTGGATCCTCTGACGCAGCCGTCATCGCCAACCTCCCTCCACCGACAGCTAGCGTCGGTTGATTTTTCTATAAATTCAGTTCTCCAATATCCATTATTACTATTTTCGCCATGATACTCAGGGCGGTTTCCGATCACCGGAGTGATCACGCAGGGTGATCTTCTATCCCTGTGTCGATCGCTTCTGCTGCTTCTGCTGCTTCTGCTGCGGCTCCTGCTCCTGCTCCTGCTGTGATTTTCGCCACTACTCTTCGCGCCTGATGACTTTTTGAATAATGTATGAATCGCGTAAGGCGAAGCTCTGCTGCTGCTGCGCCTCCTGCTCCCGCTGCTACTGTCAACATTCTCGTAGAAAGTACGATTGGGGAACTTCTCAGAAGAGCTTTCGACCAAGCGAAGGGTCTTGAAAGACGATAGTGAAGACAAGTTGTCGAAAGGTTCGCTGTAATCATTGGCGCGACTTCCGGACGGCGATAGTTGCCTTTCGACCGAAAGTGAATAAGAGCGTCTGGAATTTTTGTCGATTTGGCTCGACAAGAATTACTTCTCGAAGAGCGCTTTTTACTCTCCTCGTTATTTTCCCTGGCGACGTCTCGAACGGGACCGTATTCCATTTCCTTTAACTGTTTATTTTTCTCAGTCGTCTCGGATACGGAAGGGTGGCTTGACTCGTCTTTCGAAGAGAGTCCAGGTGTAGGCGACGGTGAGCGATTTGTCAATGGAGAGCCTACGCTCTTTTTATCTTTGCAGGGATCAAATTTGCTTTCTTCAATTTTTTGGTCATTGGTCGATGATTCCACATTATTCCCTTTTTTTGATTTGCGTTTTCTTTTAGATTTTTTATAATCTGTATTTTTACTTTTTTTCTTACTCTTGTCGGTATCGACGTT
This sequence comes from Trachelipus rathkii, assembly GCA_015478945.1. Classification (NCBI taxonomy): domain Eukaryota; kingdom Metazoa; phylum Arthropoda; class Malacostraca; order Isopoda; family Trachelipodidae; genus Trachelipus; species Trachelipus rathkii. The sequence continues at coordinate 5,078 of JABUQX010045598.1, forward strand.
TGTGTCTTCTTCCTCGCTGCTACTGCTGGTGCTGGTGCTGCTGCTGCTGCTGCTGCTCGTCGTCGTCCTCCTCCTCCTCCCATGGGCGCTGTTCTCTTCATTTGCATGATGGACTTTTTTAGTTTTTGTCGACGAAGTTTTCTTTGTTTTTTTTGAGAGATTTCTTCGAAGAGTTGGCTGCTGGCGACGCCTCTTTTCTTTTTCCGGGTGTTGATTCGCTACTTTTTTCCTTTACGAGTTTTCCTTTTGCGGCCGACTGTGAACCATCTTCGGAGGCATGGCCAGTTCCTCCGACTGTGGAAGGGGAGGTATAAGGATCGAGGTCAAAGGGTATGAGTTCACAGAGGCGGTCGCGGTGCCATTGCCAGTCAGTGACGGTCGCTGTGGCTGTAAGAATGTTGGCTGGGGCGGAAAGGTCTTTGTTCTTGTTGGTATTTTGATCCATCGTGGGGGCCTCCAGAAATTTATTTTTGCTCCAAGAATCTCGCCCTTTCACGCCGAGGTTGTCTAAGAGCTCTTCCACCATTTTCTCTAAAATAGTCACTCTTAACTCCAAAGGAATCGCCGATCTCATATCTTCGTCCCCTATTTGCGGGCGAATGGGGTTGTATTCCCTAACATTGTTGTTGTCAGAAGTTCTCTGGTGATAATACGGAGGCAGTAGTGAGATCGATTCGCCACGGTTGTTCGTCATACTCGAGAAACTTTTATTCGACGAGGCTGTGGGGTCGAACACCTTCTCTTTAATTTTGACAACAGCGTCGATATACGAAGGTGGCGGTGACGTTGACTTCCCTGCCTCCTCGAAGACGACGTTTGGGGTGGAGGGAGGTGGTTTCGGGACGCAATAATACGGCTTCCTTAGACGGGGATCCGTCGGCAACACTGCGCCGCTGGGAGGCGAGCTTCTTCGAATGCAGTCTCGGTAAAAAAATGATTTACTTCCGGCCTCCCTCGATGTTCTTAAACGGTTGCGGTTGTAGTGGTGATAGTAGTGGTAGTTCTTCGCATGTTTCCCCCCGTATAAGAAAAGTTTGCCAAAAAGTTTATCAGTAAATCTGCGATGATTGGTTCCGTCATGAGCTCTTCCAGATTCGAGATTTTGAAATTTTCTTTCCGTTGGAGGCAGTTTGATAATTTCTTGGTTCGTAGTAGATGCCATGATCACCAAAATCAAAACGGATCTAAAAAGACATAGGGATGAAGGACATTATTTATCGAGGAATTATTAACGTATCGCGAATAAAAAAAGGCTTTCATCGTAATAGCCTTTTCAAACTATTCCAAGTCTGAATGTTATTTTTCCTTACAATCTTATACCAATTAATGGCTTTTTTATTGCTTAAAATGTGCGATAATTTCGTTTCATATGGAACCAGACAACCGTCGAACGAAATAAATTTAGAGGTCAAGTTCCATTCGAACTATCATTAAATTATTGTGTTGTTTCAAAGAAAAAAAACGATAAATTAATGTTCTTAAAATTCATAATTTTTATAATTATTTTAGTTTTCGATTTAAAAGAAAATAACTTTAAAAAAATATTCTGAACCTTTCTTAAAAAAAATTTGGCAAAAAAAAATTGCTCGTTCGGAAACTCAGATCTCGAAGTTACGACAAATACGGAATCGGGACAAACGAAACGTCGCTATATGTGGGACCAATCGCGTAAAATACGTTTGAGCGAAGTTAAAAATGAAAAATGTATTCTAATATATCTTCGTCGGGACAAAACGAAACGTCATTAAATTCAATCGACTTGTCGAGGCGCGAATGAATAACGATAAAGCAAACATGTTAAATTTACATATAAAAAAAACAAACAAACGAATAAACAAGAAAATAATCAATAATCTAAGATATTCCCTCCAAATTTTCAAATTTATATAGTGACGTTTCGTTTTGTTCCGACGAAGATATACCGCATTACATTTTTCGTTTCGATGTTATCTTCGTCGGGACAAAGCGAAGCGTCACTGAACTCAATTGACTTTTCAAGGTGCGAATGAATAACCATAAAGCAAAAATTTTAAATATATTTATAAAAAAAAACAAACAAACAAATAAACAAAAAATGAAGCAAAAACGTAAGATATTAGTGAGGTCTATTAATTATCGCTACAGTGGCGTGTCATCGGGAACTGATATAAGACGATGATCTTCGTATAATATAAAAATCTAGGCAAGATTTTTAAATCTTTCTTTAATCAGCGACTTCATCACCTCTACGCAGTGTTCAATTTTGCGTTCTTCGTGGTGTAGAGATACTAGGTCACCTCGAAATTTTTCGATATTGATTTTCGAGTGTAATTTCCATCGTCGACACATTTTCTTCAGCACATCGATACTTATAGTATTTTTTACGTCGTATACGAGACCTAAATCGCAACGAACTCCGGATATAGAGAGCGTCATATCCAGAATAAGTATGACCGCCGACGGACTGATTTCGTAAAATATGTATTCCTCGGTCGTTGTAATCGTGTCTCGAGATTCGTCCATAATAATGTTGTTTTGTTGATCGTACAACGGAGGGCGGAGAAATATCTTAGGAGTCACGATGATGTACTTACTGTCCTCGGTGCCATCTAAAACGATCTCTTTGTAGCGACTTGCTGCCTCGTCCAATAATCTGGGATTTTCCAATTCCAAAATGGAATATACTTTTTGATCGGCGCGGACGCTGTAGAGGTTTATATGCAAAAACGCCGTCATTTTGATCAGCGCACGCGAAAGGTCTCTTCAAAATGACAAACGAGAAGCCAAAATGGGTGTAAGGCTCTTTATATTTTTTCACTCAGGTCGCTCAGCACTGAAAACACACAAAATGGATCACATATTAATTAAATAATTACTATATATTTATTGTTTTATTTAATTATTCCAAAAAATAAAATAAAAAAGTTTATAGAATACAATTTACTAGATGAATAACAACTATAAAAGTGTCGTTTCTGAAAGTGCCAAAACATTCACAGATTAAATGAATGACCATTTTTGTTTCCTTGAAGTACTCCTTTATAACAATGTCGTCTCATAGGTGGACCGGCGAGAGAAATAAATAAATTGAGATCGCCACGCTCCTTATTAGGGGTATGAACGTTAAGATTCGTCTTCGAGCAGAAAAAAGAATATATTAGACGGTGGACTCAAATCCAAGCATGACTGAAAACATTGTCAAGCCACCGACGATGACGACGATGAACGACGCGCCAACCGTAGAAGAGAAAACCCCTACGACCCTACGCATCACACTCAACGACGACGACGATGTGGTTTCCTTTATCAAAAGTGGAAAGTGTAAAAACGTAATCACGTTAGTGGGGGGCGGGGGTCTCTACCTCGGCGAGAATTCCTCGCCATTTATGTTCGTACTCCGAACTGTTAAAAAATGGAGCGAAATACGACGTAACCGAAGAGCTGAGAAACCACCCCTGCGGTATATTATCCACCCAATTTTATCAACGGAATCCAAAACCGCTCTTGAAAATGGCTCAAGAATTTTACTCGATGGAACTTAAACCGACTCCCACGAACTATTGCATCAAACTTCTTCACGAAAAAGGAATTTTGTTACGAAATTATACGATAAATTTAGACGGCCTGGATGTAGTAGCGGGAACCCCCGCCGAAAAAGTTGTACCGTTATACGGCTCGTTCCAAACGGCTCGTTGTCTTTTATGCCGAAAAGAGTATACTCGAGAATGGATGGAAAACGAAATCTCGACGACGACGGAATAGCACTCCCTGCGTGTTCGGCGGAATGCTTTGACCGAAAATATGGTGTGGTGAAAACCGTATGGAATGAACGAAGGTAATTACGTTATCATTTCGCGATAGTCGATGCGCTTTCTTTTACTACTCATTAGATACTCAACGACAGATACTTTGGAAACGAATTAGATTCCCTAACCTATGGGCCATGACATTATTCCGACAAAATATGCGCGAATTTATACTCAATCAATCGGATACAATTAATCAATCGGCAAAATACGTCCGCCAACTCACTTATACCGTGTCCGATAATACGCCGCACTTTAAAACCTCCAGTTTTTTTTCGATGATAAAACCCGGTTTAGCCGTTACAGCCTCCGTACTTATCGGTTCGGAAGTTTGTCCGATCGAAGCTGAGGTTAGTAAGCATGGCTCAATGGAGATGCTCCGGAAGGATTAGAGTAAGACATAACTTACATATTAAAGGCACACACCCAGAACCCGTCAATGGGATTCTCCGTATGGAAATACGAAACGTTAACCAGCGGGGTAATTCGTAGAGACTTTGTCTTCGCGTTTAAAGCTGAACACATGGACCAAGGCGCGCTCATTATACCATTATATTGCATTGTCTAAGGGTATTATAGCCTCAGTCGCGTGACTGCGAAACGAAAATGCTGCTCAAGATCTAGGACTTGAGCCAGCAACACTCCACTCTGCGATCCGATTATCCTCATCTCTCAGTATACGCGCTTTGGCCGAGAAACTAGGAGGGTGGAGAAGCGACGTACAACAAAATACGAACGAAGTTTTAAAAACTGATCTTGAAATTTTTGTTAAAAAAAAAGTAAAATGTAGATGTATTTAAACTAATATTAAAAGTAATTTTAATAGTAATAATAATATAATATAATATCATATATATAATATAATATAATATATCATAATATAATAAAATGGTTTTAAAAAAACTACTTGTTTTTTTCCCTTTTTTTATCTTCCTTATTTATTATACGCCGCGCCTCGTAGAAAAGACGTTGATGAGGATTAATCTCGAAGGATCAAGGGATTTAAAAACGTTTCGGAACAGAAAAACAAAACCTCTCCAGTATTAACGATATACGAGGCGCGTGCGTGCTTCTAGAATCATGTAAAACGGCGCTATACACTCGTACTAAATGTAAAAAGGGTAATAATAATAAATGCATTTTTTAAAATTTTATTAAAAAAAGCGGTAAAAAATATATATTTTACATAGCACGAAAAAAAATTATCTCTCGAAAATGGCGGGAGCGCCTATGGAGGTGTCGGTCAGCCGTTATCGTTTCGATCGCTCGAGAAAAGTAACATCGACGACGCGCTACTCGATTATTCTTTTTAGAAAACGCGGGGAAAAATAGCCCCGACAGATATAAGAGTTTGCCGGTCCATAAAGAGTATAGAATCATCGTTGATTCGCCCACTGGGCAATAGAGCAGAAACAGGTTTTTAGTCCGTCTCGTCTCCTCTCTCTACGTTCATCGGGTGGCTAACTAATGGACGATGATGATCCGTAATTTGGTCTAACTATTATTCACTAAACAGAGTATTCCAGATGCAAGGATGACCGTGTTCCACGATGTTTGAAACTGAGCAAATCAAAGGAAGTGGAAAAAACAAAATAAATTACATTTGAAACTGTCGGTGGACATTATAGAGAAGGAATAAACAATCTCATCAGGTAATCAGTGGACGATGGATCCGTCGTGGGATTGGGTCAAAATAACGACAACTATACATCGAGTCGACCGATCCGGTTTCTACTCAAGCTTAATTTAAGACCAAATTCTGTCTAGGAATCGGGAGATAAGCATCTTCGCGTTTCCCCGGCGTGGGAGCTCTATTCCTCGGGAAACAGCCTTTTTATTCAGCGTTTGAGTGGTGAGATGCAAAAATTCTACTAACAAATTTCTTTATTTTTTGTCTTTTTTTTTTCGAGGAGTAATTAAACTTGTAAAATAAAACTCTTTTTCTCATTTTATTGTCTTTATTTTATTATGTTTTCCAATAACCATTTGATATCATTAAGAAAAAAGAAATATTTTGTATTCGTCATAGCTTCAGAGTCTACGTTCCCGACCACTAAGATATAAAAACGGACAATATGACTAAATTTTTTGAATCTTATTATTAACAACCCGAGAAAAGAATCGCGTTTAACAACGCAAAAAGTGTAAATTTAAAATATCTTTTCTTTAATGTACCTCCCTTCAATCCAGTTTTAAATTTTCCTCTCTCTTTCCATTTCGTCAGCTGAATAAAATAACGAAGAATTATACGAAGCAACCACCAATCATATTTCCCCATATTTCTTAAGAAATGCTTCCGGGAACCGGGTTATAACGACGATATAAGATTGGACTCGAAAAGTAGAAAACGCAAAGAGTGCGATCTTGCTTTGCAGTAAACCGGGCGGACGAGCCATCGACGTTCAGGGCAGTCGTCTCTGTCAGAAGGAAAAAGAAAGTTGTTCGCGTTTGGAAGGCGAGAAGCTAAATTTCATATTTCTTTCTCCGGGCGAAATCAACTCTTCCTCTCGCGTTTTTCCGTTCAAATATCTTCGCAAGTTGGCTAACGATGCGAACTAAATAGTGTTCAGTTTATCATCGCGACTAAAAAAGAGGGTCGAGATTAGCTTTGGCCTTTTCCCTCTTTTATTCGTCGCGATGCTAGACTAAGGAGGAAGAAGAACCGTTATTCTGAAGAACAAGAATTAAAGAAGAAATTGATTGACAGAATACTACTACTTTCGCCGGATGAAGAAAACGTAGAAGACCTCGTAAATGAAAGAAGAATTTTTCTCCAAATTTCTTAGCGACCGAACACGTGCGGACCGAGTCGTCGAGGAAAAGACAAATCGATTGAGATTTAGCGATAATAGAAATTTTTGGTTGTTAAATCATCAGCCTCTCCGTTCTCGAATAAAGAAAATAAATTTAAAAGAGAAGAGTCAATGAGCCAAAGATGAGCGAATACAGGTAGCGTTTTTAAAAAGATTTCCCACTCCAACGTATAATTCACCAAATCCACCAGTTCAATAATTTTTTAAAAAAGTTTTAACGTTTTATAATACTATCATCCCCAGAAGAAAAATGGAACGGTACCGAAGAACATTTGGCGTCACTTTATATATACCTTCTACTAAATTCGAGATCGCGCTACTCGTGAATTTAATTATATACATAAACAGTTCTGGGTGATACTAAACTCATTTGTCCGAGGCTGCGATGGATCGATACGGCCGTGCTAGAAGAATTTCTTTTATTTCGCAGTGGCGCGTGTCCGGTAAATCCTACAACAACATTTCACCCACAAAATATATTTCCTTTCCACTGTATGCATTTTTTGGAAGCTACGTAAAAAAAATTAAATAAAATCGATTTTAAAAAAATATTTATTATTTCATTTTTCCTAACAATCGACGAGCGAATTCCGACAATCGCTTGCACGCGCTACAGAAACAACCAACCGCGAGGAACGTGGACTGATAAACGATTATTAAGAAACGATTAATTTTTTATCTCTATCGTAATAATAAATAATAATTAATAAACAAATAATTATTAATTTACGATATCCCTATATATAGAAGCGATCGCCTAACTCTTCATCATTCGTCACGATCATTCTCGACTTCAAGAACGAACATGTCTCAAGAAATCGCGCCTTCAACGCAAAACGCGCCATCCGATGAAGAACCTCCGAGAGACTCATCCCCCAACATGAGCCTCGACGACGTGGTTTCCTTCATTAAAAGCGGAAGATGTCAAAACGTAATCACGTTAGCCGGACCCCTGATAACTACTTCTTCAAGGGGAATTCTCGACAATATGTCCCCGACCGGCGAAATATTTCAAAATATAGACGAGTACGACGAAAAAGGTGAGTTGCCTCACCCCCCAGCTATATTCAAGCGCGAATTTGTCGAAAAGAACCCGACACCTTTTTTTAAATTGATTAAGGATTTTTTCCCATCCGAGTCATCGAAACCTTCTCCAGCCCACTACTTTTCCAAACTGCTTCACGATAAAGGAATCTTGTTGCGACATTACACGCAAAACATAGACACATTGGATACGTCAATCGGGCTTCCAGTGGAAAAGGTTGTAGAATATCACGGCTCGTATCGTAAGAACCATTGCGTTTCTTGTGGAAAAGAGTATACGCGAGAATGGATGAAAGAACGACTCTTCAAAGACGTTACCCCTACGTGTCCCGATTGCGGAGATGGTGTGGTGAAACCGGATCTCCTTTTATTCGACGAGTCCGTACCGGCCGACAAATACTCAAAGTACATCGAAGACTTTAAGAATTGCGATTTAGCGATATTAATAGGAACAGATCTAGCCGCTAATCCTCTCGCCCCCCTGGTTAGTAATGCGCCGAACTCTTGCCCTCGGCTTTTAATTACTCGAGAACTACTAGAATCGGGAACACCGAACATAAATTTTAGCCTCATCGGTGACTGCGACGAGAGCTGTAAAAGTTGGCAGAAAAGCTAGGGTGGCAGGACGAATTTCTAATAAAAATTGTTTAAAGTGGTGGTCCTGTAGAAAAAATTGTATAATATCTTTGATCAAAATATTCGGTTTCGTTTTTTTTTTTTCTTTTTGTTTAAGGCTTTCATCAAAATTGAGTAAGTAAAGAACTTTTATTTTAATACTTTTTTTTGTTAAAATTTCTTGTTTATTTTGTTTTAAATCCTTCTTTAAGCAAACATTGAAACTTTCCTGTAGCGACGAGTCCAACGGCTAACTGCTCTTGATTAGCATGCCTCCTTACAG
>JABUQX010045599.1:0-2500 GCA_015478945.1 Trachelipus rathkii
AATGAGTTAAGAACTAACTTGGGGAAGGAATAAGGTGCGTTGAAAGTGGTAGAGGATGTGTCGGATCAAATCTTACATTGAAACAAATGATTGGAGATAATGAGGGAGGAGAAGAATAAATATGTATTTAGGATTTATGGGATTTGCAACATGCGTATACATAGGATTAATAGGGAGGCTCTATGGCATGGTGTTAGTGATATGGTGTTGGTATTAAGCTCCTGAATGGAATCAAAAAGTACTGTATACGATAAGTAGAAGCGTGTGTCAAATAAATAGTGTCAAAAGTGATTATTTTAATATTACTAGCGGAGTGAGACAGGATGTGGTATGTCCTTGGCAATCAATCTGTATATGGATGAGGTACTGTTCAATGCCACAAAGAATTAGAGGTAGTGGTAACAAGGGATAGAGTTAGAATGATGGAATGGATGAGAGTGAGGGTGCCCTACCTATATATGAGGATGATTTGGTTCTGTGTGGCGAAATCTGAAGAGAGCTTGAGAGGACTAGTAAGAGAGATTTGGTAGGGTTGTGTAAAGAAAGGTTTGAAAGTAAACGTAGATAAGAGTAAAGGTTATGGTTATGAGTGAGGACAGACCTAGTGTGAAGTTATGTTAAGATGGTGAGCGCTGGAAAGTGTCTGAATTTAAAATATTTAGGATATATGTTGAACTTAAAGGGAACGGAATGCAGAGTGTAGTATGGAAATTGTGAATGGCACTAAGGTGGCTGTGCAGTTAAATCGTTGTGGATGTAAAGGGACTAAAGTGTTGAGTGCGCTAGGGTCTTTACATGAGGGTATGTTGTTATCCGTGTTTAATGTATAGTAGTGGGGTACTTGCAGTGGTCTGGAATAGAGAGGTAATAGATCTAATTACAATGTGTTCAGATGGGGACAAAGTGGAGTGTTAGGTGTGAAAAGAAATGATAAAAAATGAGGAAATGAACGTATTAGAGAGTTTGAATGGTGTGGAGATTGGGGTAAATGACAGAATAAATAAAATTAAAGTGGCGTTAAGATGGTTCTGGTCATGTGATAAGGATGGATTGACAGACGGTCGGTTAACGGATGTATAGTGGTAAGTATGTTGGAAATCGACGGATGGGAGACGAAAGAAAAAGTGAATGAGTCAGAAAAGGAATGCCTGGAAGAGAGAAATGTGACAGTTTGGCAGAGGTGAGAAGAAAGGTGCATAAACAGAGTGAATGGTGGGTTTTGTAGGGGGGTAATGGTTGTAGCCCACCTGGGCCAAGGAATGAAACCCACACATTGGACGAGAGGTCATAGTTGAAGGTCAATCGCGGTCCCGTGTGAGAGCTTTAGAGTGTGGAGTTTTTTGACTGCGACGGAGTTCTCACTAATTGGATAAAAGGGGGGGGTAAGGCTGGCGCTTCTTTTCAAGTTAAATATTCTCTATCTCAGATTTTTATTGTTTCCGGTGTATGTTTGAGCACCTTGCTCCAGTCTTGGGGAGATAAGATGGGTTGTGAGAATGATGAAGGATGATGATGATGATGATGATGATGATGATGATGATGACTGATAATGATATATATATATAATATATATTTATATATTTATATTACTATATTATATATAGGTAATATATATATATATATATATATAATACTATTATATATATATTATATATATATAATATAATGTGGCATAAGTATATGCAGGTTTTCATAAAGTACTTGTTACTTGTACTTGTTACTAGATACCATGTACTTGTACTTGTACTTGTACTTGTACTTGAACAAATTCTAAGAGTACTTGTACTTGTACTTTGTACTATGAAACAATTCTAGAGTAAACTTGTACTTGTACTTGTCTGGAAAAATGTACTTGAACCCAACCCTGAATAATATTATATATATATAGGTATTATATATATATATATATATTATATAACTTATAATATATATACTATATAATATATTAATATAGTATAATATTATAATATAATAATGTTAGTTTCAATATTATATATATTATAGTATACAATTTACATTATACTTATGGATGTTGTGTGTGTGTGTGTGTGTGTGTGTGTGTGTGTGTGTGTGGGGGAGAGGGAGAGAGAGAGAGAGAGAGAGAGAGGAGAGAGAGAGAGAGAGAGAGAGAGAGAGAGAGAGTCTCTGGGGGAGGGGGTTAGAAACAAATTTTTTGATTCGCGCTAATCAAATGTTTTCCAAATTTAGCAAATCAGGATCCCTTCGTGGGGCATTTTCCGGCATAATTTTTTTAAAAGCAATTTAGCAAATCAGGATCGCTTGTGGTGGCATTTTCCGCATTTTTTTAAAAGCAATTAATGCTAAGCGAACTTTCAATGTAAAACAGAAAAACATAAATAAAATATGGTTCTGAGCTTTCAAAAGCAGAAGAAAAATTGCTGTTAAGGCATGTCATTGTAAATTTTTCTTAAATCAAAGAAATCATCGAAATTTTTTAATTATTATTCTTTTTACCGTAGTAATAAATTTAATTGCTCTC
>JABUQX010045599.1:7500-27500 GCA_015478945.1 Trachelipus rathkii
CATTGTCTAACGGCGACGCTGTTGTCGATGGTTTGAGTCCTGCTGCAGAGAAAACTATATATATATATATATATATATGGCAGGAGAATAGGAGAGTATATATATATATATATATATAATATATAATATATATATATATATATATATATATATATATATATATATATATATATATATATATATATATATAAATATATATCAGAGGTGGGCGTTCCGCAATTTAATCCGCAATTCCGCAATTGCGGAATGCCAAAATATATTGCGGAATTGCGATTGCGATAATTTGAAAAAAATTGCAGTTAGCAGAATGCCTAAATCATTCCGCAATTCCGCAATTCCGCAATTAGAGGATTACAAACCCTAAGGTTTGTTTGTTTTTAATCCTTAAATTTTATAAACAATGTACAATAATCATGTTTTAGTCTTAGATATAAGTACAAAAATAATTTGGCAAATAGAAATAATTTCATTTAATTTGGACATTTTGTTATATATATATATATATATATATATATATATATATATATATATATATATATATATATATATATATATATATATATATATATATATATATATATATATATAAAAAAAGAGTATAAAGATATATATATATATAGATATATAGATAAAAATTTGGTATAATATATATTCTATTTATATAAGAGTTGCAATATATATATATATATATATATATATATATATATATATATATATATATATATATATATATATATATATATATATATATATATATATATATATATATATATATATATATATATATATTAGGGTTATGAGTAAAAAAAATTTGCAAAATTTTGTATCTCCTGTTGTCGCAAATGATGAACTTTTGTGATCTGATTACTAAAACATTATTATTGCAGGTGGCTCTAAAGAAATTCCCGCACCAACCCGTTTCAGTATCAGTGTATGTCACGAGATCTGTATGTACGGTGCAGTAGCCTGTAGCAAGTAAAAAAGTAGATCCTTATAATATCAGTGTTCCAACACCATCACAGACAAGTGTTTGGCGAACTGTTATAAGAACTAAGAAGTGGCGAAGTTGCGAAGATGCGAAGCGTAAAATAAAATCTATTTCTGCCTTCATTTCGTCGGTAAGCGAATTGCAAATCACGAGTATCAAGTGGGAATCTTAGAGAATTGAAATTAGGTATAATAAAATGTGAAAGTCGATCATCACAAGATATTTTAATGCACAGCAAAGTTTGCTGAATGAATTTGATGCATGGAAGAACTTGAAAATGATCGTATATGACACAACAGCAGTAAATACTGGACGAGGGAACGGAATTGTTCAAAAATTAAAAACTGAAATGGTCACAAAAGGATTTTATCAGCCACAGTACATTGGCTGCCATCATCACATTCTTGATAGAATCTTAAAGCATATATATTAGACTTCTTTAATCTAATTTCTTCTACCAAACCAACTATCAACTATGAATTCGTGAACGAAGTAATAAAACAATACGATGTCTTGCAGCAGTCCTACAAGTCAGAAAGTGAAATGATAATTATTCAAAATCCAGGTTGGCGAGATGATTTTAGATTTCTGTATGAGTTATGTAGAACATTCAGCTTCCTAAAAGAAACTAGTGCGTACCACGTAATTAATGGGAGAAAATTATCGTCTCTTCACAATGCCAGATGAATTCACGTGCTTATATGCTCTTATTTCGTACTTCCTCATTCCTAAATGGAGAATATCGCTGGAAATACCGTGCGCTTTTATCTCAAATACATGGCAGGAAACCTGGTTTTCTAACCAAATGTTCAACGCACAGAGTCACCAGAAATTGATGGATGGAATTTCCCAATTTATTATTGCTCTGCAGCCATGAAGTGCTTTGTAACTCACTGGAATGCATAATAATTGTCAGGGATAAACCATGGATCTAGTCATTTGCTGAACCCAGGTGAATACGTGAGTATCAATAGAAAATCAACAGATAATATTAACAGATTATTGCAAACGTCATATTTGACTTGTGCTGACGGATCTGCTCAATTTCTGCACGCGAAAATCACTTCATGGAATTGAGATGAATATGCGTTATTACTTGATAAAGCCATTGATCACTGAATACATAATTATATCCATATATATATATATTATATATCATGTAGGTTACATATGTTATTGTTATTATATTATATATAGTATACATATATTACATATATATATTATATATGTTGGTTATATAGTGCGCGTTATATGTATATATAGTTATATATATATATATATATGTTGGTTATATATATATATATATATATATAGATATATATATATATATATATATATATAGCATATATATATATATATATATATATATATATATATATATATATATATATATATATATATATATATATATATATATATATATATATATATATATATATAGTTGTTACCCTCAATGAGAGGTTTGTGTATCTGTTTGTGTACATGGACCTGCTGATTGACCACAGCCCTCCACCCCCATTTCAAACTTCCAGTCGTTGGGTACCTGAATGAGGACTTGAAGGAGACCATCAGGAGGAGGGTTATCAGTGAGGTGCTGATAAACGTGGCTCCTGGTCACGACAACGACGGTGCCGCCCAAGAGCAGGAGCAGGTGGAAGACGACCCTTTATTACATGAGGGTGAATGACAACCAGCCTCTGGCTCCCGACCACCTTGAGGAGGACTTGAAGAAGGCCTTTGAGAGCTGGAACAAGCTGAAGGTGAAGAGGACCACCCCTCTGTCTGTGGACCTGTTCCCCCAGCAGCACAGAGAAGCCTGGTTGGACCTCTTATCAAGTACAATACCCCTGTCCCCTCCTCCGCGGCTGTGGAGAGATTGTTCAGTTTGGGCTCTGATGTTCTCAGGCCCAAGAGGTCATCCCTGACTGATGAGAACTTTGAGAAGCTGGTGTTTCTGAATGGAAATATGCACCTCTTGAATTTGAAGTGGCTGTGCCAGAGGGAGGAGAAGAGGAGAGGAGGACAGCAACAATGACTGGTAATTAGTAATTACAATTAGGTTATATATAAGAATAAATATATATATATATATATATATATATATATATATATATATATATATATATATATATATATATATATATATATATATATATATATATATATATATATATATATAACCTAATTGTAATTACTAATTAGTCATTGTTGTTGTCCTCCTCCTCCTCCTTCTCCTCCCTCTGGCACAGCCACTTCAAATTCAAGAGGTGTATATTTCCATTCACAAACACCAGCTTCTCAAAGTTCTAATCAGTCAGGGATGTTTAACTCTAGGACTGGCAGTCGGAAACCATTACGCCGAGAAATAATTTTTCTAGAGTGCTCTAGGGTTAAGGGTTTCTGAGCCATAAGAAGATGCTAGACCAAATGGACAGGGCGAAAGCCCTTCGTGGAGTTGTTATATATATATATATATATATATATATATATATATATATATATATATATATATATATATATATATATATATATATATATATATATATATATATATATATATATATATATATATATATATATATATATATATATATATATATGTGTGTGTGTGTGTGTGTGTGTGTGTGTGTGTGTGTGTACGCAGGATTTGATTTCAGAAGAAGAGAGGCTGAGTGATTTATGTCCTCTTTGCACTGATCATCAGGAAGGTGTGGGTTGGCCAAACTCCAGATCTTTCCTTTCAAAGGAAAAAAAAGTTATTTTGGTTATAAAATAAATAAAATAACTCAAGTAAAAAATTGAAATTTCTGTGTTTCACGAGGTAAGTAAAAAAAATATCTATTTGAGAAACGTAAAGTAATATTTATGGGGTTGTCGAGTACCGAGTCCTGAGTGGTAACTAATATTAAATCTATGCTAACATTAGATGCCTTTGATTTTCAGCGAATTTTGCAATTACAATTGTTTAATTCGTTCATTTTTTCACTTACAATATTCTGCATACTCATCCTACATAGTCCATTAATCCTGTCTTCGTTCATTGTGTTTCTTAGACAAGCCTTTACTCTTCTCAGATAGCTGAAAGACCTTTCAATGGTACTTGTTGAACACGGTAGGAACCAGTGCAATTAATAGACATGGTTTTGATATGAGGAAAAAATGGGTCATCCTCTTTAATGACTTCAGTAAGTTCCAAGTCTTTCAACTTTCCTTTATCCATTATTTTATCCAGCCACAAGGTACACCATAAGTTAGCTTCGGTATGAATTTTGTTGATATCAAATTCATAAAACTCTGAAAAGCATTTACTTTCTCACGCAAACTGCCTATGGGAGCATCTAACATAAGAAACGGATGCAAATGAAAAGATGAAATGCTGGCAAGTTGTTTTCTGAAAATCTAGTCTTTAAAGAGGACGAAAGTGAGTCAAGATAAGGCACAAGTACAGAACGCTTCCAATATTCAGCAGAGGTTTTAGCAGGATGATTTGCTTTATGTTGTTGGGATTGTACTTTTCTAGGTGTTGCAAGTTCTACTAAGAGCTCAACAGTAATGACATTGGCGGATAAGCAGATCAGCAGTTTTGCAGCGGTCTTTGACAACTTTCAAAATTCTTTGGACATGATCAGAGCACTGCATGAGGTCAATATTTTTGTTTGAATGTTAGCCACTGGTTCAACTAAATCAAAATATTTGCCTAATACGGAAGGGGTAATAATGAAATTGGATCTTGTTGCCGAACAGTATAAAAGAAAAGCTGTTTTTCTTGTTTGATTGTTGCCTTCCTTTGACAATTTCTAACTCATCAACGATTTTTATCATATTTGTATGGAAAATGGCAACACTACGATATTTTTGAGTCCAACGGGTTTCACAAAGTTTAGGCAAGCTAGGAATGTATTTTCTTCTTAGGGTGGAGTCTCTGAGAAAGTTTGTCTTTTATTGAGGCAATAGTATTTCGAATTTCAGGAATAATGTTTAGGTCATTAATGACCAAATTAAGCCGATGGCTTACACAGTGAAAATATAATCCTTTTTTATATTTTTCCTGCAGTTTCTTTTGAACTCTATGCTCTTCCCTGCCATTGCTGCGCAGCCGTCGTACCCCTGACCAACGCATAGACACGGATCCAAACCTTCTTTTTCTAAAAACAAATCAATCGTTTTGGCAATGGTTTACCATCCATCCCTTCAAGAACTTCAAACCTCATAAATTCTTCTCGAACAGTCATTTTCTCAAGATCGAAAAACCTTAATCCTATAGATAATTGTTCATTGCCTGACAAATCCGCAGTTTCATCGGCCAATATGGAGTAGACACCAAATTTTTTTGCATCTGCGACAATCATGTTTTTTATGATAATTCCACACAAATTGATAAGTTCATTTTGAATCATCGGAGACATCCAGACGGCATTCTTCTGTCCTTGAATATGTTCTTTCAATTCTACATCACCACTTTCTATTCGAAGTTTAATCAGGTCTTCAAAAATTCCCTCATGCAGGCCTATACCTCTTAAAGGCAAGTCATGGGTTCCGCAGAAAATTATGGTCTTCAAAATTGCTGTAATATTTCTTTTATTTTCTGCAATTGTTTTTTGATGTGCTGTCTGCAGTTGAATATCAACGGGTACGCCTTCCGTGATTGATTTAGCAGCTTTGGCAGCCGCCAATATTATCGACATGCTGAGAGTTCTTAGCGAGAATATTGTCAGAAGAAGTTAGCTGCATGTTACCATGTTAGTTGACTTCAGTTTCAATATGAAAAACGAAACACATTGAAACTCTTTAGAAAATGGTGCTGATATCGTTAATAATTAGTAATTACTACTTCATTATTTATCGATTGATATATTTTTCAGTTTTTCCAATAAACCTCAAAACGTTATTGTCTGGGCAAACATATAAGGTTATTTTTTTCTCCAAGAAGGGGGCAAGTGCCCCTGCCCCCTATATACATATATATATATATATATATATATATATATATATATATATATATATATATATATATATATATATATATATATATATATATATATATATATATATATATATATATATATATATATATATATATATATATATATGATGAAGCTTCAAAAGAAAAATGTTTGGAATTATATAAGGAGGAATAAAGAAATAGTAAAAGCCGCATACGTAGGATTAAAAAAAAAAAAGAGATAAATGAACAGTTTGAAAGGAGGATGAATGGGGACTTACAAGGAAATAGGAAGCTCTTCTGGAAGGAAGCGCGAAAGGTTAAGAATGAAAATAGGGGGAATCTGCTTAGAATAATGAATAGGGATGGTGCTTTCGTATCTGATGAAATGGATGTGAGGGGAGTGTGGAAGGAACCCATCGAAAATATGTATAACATTGGTAGTAATGAAGAAGTGATAGTGAATGTGTGTGGGTTTGATGGTGCAAGAAGGAACAGATATTTTATGGATGAGGTCATTAGTTAGGAAGAGGTAATGGGTAGAGTGAGAAAGTTGAAGAATGGTAAATCTGCAGCAGGTATAGATGAAATTATTGTTGAAATGGTCAAGAACGGAGGTGAGATGGTGATTGATTGGATTTGGAATTTGTGTAACAAAGCGTTTTTGGAGGGTATAGTTCCGAGGGATTAGAGGAGAGCAGTAATAGTACCCATATATAAAGGTAAGGAAGATAATGGTAACTTCAGGAATTATAGGGGAATTTGTTTATTGAGTGTTTTAGGGAAGATATATAATGGTATTTTGGTCGAAAGAGTGCGTCGTGTGACTGAAGGACTGATTGGTGAAGAACAAGGTGCGTTTAGGAGTAGTAGAAGATTCATGGATCAAATATTTACATTGAAACAAATGATTGAGAAAATGAGGGAGAAGAAAAATAAATTATATTTAGGTTTTATGGATTTGTTACAGGCATATGATAGGATTAATAGGGAAGTTCTATGGCTGGTGTTAGTGATATACGGTGTTGTAAGAATAAATGGAGTCAAAAGTGATTGGTTTAATATTAATAGCGTAGTGAAGCAGGGATGTGTTATGTCTCCTTGGTTATTCAATTTGTATATGGATGGGGATATGAAAAAATTAGAGGTGGGGGTGACAGGAGATGGTGTTAGAATGATGGAGAATGGAAGAGAGTGGAGGGTGCCCTACCTATTATATGCGGATGATTTGGTTTTGTGTGGTGAATCTGAATAGAGTTTGAGATGATTGGTAGAGAGATTTGGTAGGTTGTATAAAAGGAGGGGTTTTAAAGTAAACGTAGATAAGAGTAAGGTTATGATTGTGAGTGAGGACATTCCGCGGTGTGAAGTTATGTTAGATGGTGAGCAGCTGGAACAAGTGTCTGAGTTTAAATATTTAGAATATATGTTGGATGATAAGGAAACGGATGATGCAGAGTGTAGTAGGAAAGCTGTTTATAGCAGGAGGGGTGGCTGGTGCAATTAAATCGTTGGTGGAGGTAAAGGGACTAAGTCTTTAGTGTAATAGGGTCTTACATGAGAGTATGTTGTTACCAGCGTTAATGTATAGTGATGAGACTATGGCTGGAATAAGAGGTATAGATCTAAAGTACAATGTGTTCAGATGGACAATCTTAGGGGCATGTTAGGTGTGAGAAGAATTGATAAAATGAGGAATGAACGTATTAAGGAGTTGTGTGGTGTGAAGAAAGGGAAAAATGAGAGAATAAATGCAAGTACGTTAAGATGGTTTGTTCATGTGGAAAGGATGAATGATAGTCTGTTGGTTAAGCGGATGTATAGTGGTGTGTATGTTGGGAATCGACCAGCTGGGAGACGGAAGAAAAAGTGGATTGAGTCGTAAAGGACTGGATGAGAGAAATGAGTTTGGCAGAGGCGAGAAGAAAGGTGCATAATAGAGTGAATAGCGGGATTTTGTAAGGGGGTATGGTTGTGGCCCACCTGGGCCATTTGATGAACCCCCACACTAACGAAATGCCATAGTGATGGTCCGTCGCGGTCCCGTGAAGCTCTAAGATGGATTTTCTGACTGCGATGAGTTCTCACTAATAGATATAAAGGAGGTGGTAAGGCTGGGCTTTCTGTGCGACTTGTGTCATATTCTTCTACTGCTTTTCTGTTTCCGGTGCATGTACACACCTTAAACCAAGTCTTGGGGAGAAGAAGTTTATGATGATGATGATGATATCAAGCTATCTAACTTAGGTTAACTTTTACGACATCGTAGATGCATATAGGTTGGGCCTAAGTCTATGGTCTCCACGATTCATATAGGTTAGGTCTTGGTTAAGTATACACAGATTTACTCTGTCTATACTTAGGTATACTCTGTGTATACTTAACAAAACTTTTCATAACCTGAACTAGTAGGGTACTAAACCGAGGTCTAACCTATATGGATATACGTTGCTGTAAACATAGGCCTAACCTGTAAACATAACCTAACCTAAAGAATTGCCCGGAGGAGAGAAATTAAAAAATGCCTGGAAGAGGGAAATGTGAGTTTGGCAAAGTCGAGAAGAAAAATCCATTAAAGAAGTAAAAATGGCAGCAGGTTTTTGAGAGGTAGGTATGGTTGTGGCCCACCTGGGCCAAGGGATAAACTCCACATTGACGAGATGCCATGATGAGGTCCGTCTCGGTCCCGTGAAGATCTAGGATGGATTTTCTGACTGCGACGAGTTCTCACTAATAGGTATTAAGGGGGCGGTAAGGCTGGGTTTTCTTTTTGACTTGTGTCATTCTTCTACTACTTTTCTGTTTCCGGTGCATGTCATGCACCTTACCCCCAGTCTAGGAAGAGGGTGGTATATATAGATAATAATTAATATATTATATTATATATATAACATATAATTATGTGATTAATATATATATAAATAATCATCATTTGATATAAATATCTTTACTAGTTTATTGGCCATATTTAATACAGGCAACTAGCCGTTATAACTTAAGTTTCCTTTTCTATTATTCCCCTATAATAATTAATACAATTCTGGAAACACAAAATTTAAATTATATAATAAATTAAACCCTTGACCTTTATCAAGATTTGGTCCTTTAAGGCAACTAATTTATTTAACACTTTTTTTTGGTATTTTGGGCATATTTGTATTAATAAATGAAATATATATATATATTATGAATATTATATATATATAATATATATATATATTATAATATATTAGTATATTATTATATTATATAGTATAATAATATATATAATATTTATTATATAATATATATGAGTTGGAGGTAATGAAAATTACCGTTGATATAACGTTACAGGCAATGTTAAATATAATATTGTAAACTTATTTTTGTTTTCTAAATAAACTGAAAATCTTTTCTCAATTCAAGATTTAAATTTCTAAACTAGTGCACAAAGTTACTAAGTTATATGATATAATACTATATACTATAATATAATATATATATTATATGTAGATATTAGTGTGAGAGGATTTTTAGCTTATGTGCGCTATTTATATTATATTACGATGATAATTTTGTTTCGTTAAAAAAAGCATTATTGCATTTTTTTTTTATAATTATATTTGCTATTCAATAATTATATGTATGAGAGAAGTAAGATATAAAAATTCATAGCAGAATAGTTAATGAATGTATTTTATGCTTCAATAATTTTATTTTTATGGCCTGCCCAACAAAACAAATATAATAATATAATAAGTAACAATAAACAGCTAATTTCGTTGTTCAATACTGTTTTAAATTAGAATATTATTAGAATAAATAAATTTAAATAATAATAATAATAAAAATTAGTTATAATTAATATAATATAAAAATATAATATGTAGCTATATAAATTAATAAATAAATATAAAATAGTAGAATATAAAATATGAAAATGAAAATATAATAATTAAGGATTAATAAATAATAGATAATTCAATAATAATTAATCATATATTATTAAAATAATAATATAGAATATAATAATAATATTAATGAAAATACGAATAAAATAATAATAATTAAATATATAATAAATATATAATAAATAATAATAATTATATAAATAATAATAATAATAATAATTAATTAATAATAATAATTAAATAATCAATAATTAATTAAATAAATAATAATATAATATCAGATATAATTAATAATAAATAATATAATAAATAATTTTATATAATTATATATAATAATAATAATTTAAATATTAAATTAAATATAATTAATATATATAAAAATTAAATATAATTAAATTAATAATATATAAATATATAATTAATAGATATATATATAAAAAAATATATGAAATAATACACTTTAAATAGAAATAAATATTTATATTGAAATAAATTGGAGAATTAGTTAAATGATTCTATGGTATTTATAATATATGATATTTTTCTAATAGCATGTAATTGTGATATAATATTTATATAAATAATTATATTCACAAATTGTTTATATTAATGCTCTTTTCAGTTTTTTTTAAACATATAATTTTTGAATATATATTTTAAACATTGGAGTGTATTATATGGATATATATTATATATTATAGTAACCCACCGTTTAGTTATATAAAACTTGGTGTGCGCATTAGAAGCGAGCGGTTCAGTGAGCGTTCTGCAATGCATTAATAATATACTAATTACATGGCAGTGTACCTGTCACTCACTATATATGAGATGCATCCACCTACTATATGCGTTTAATATATATAATGAATGGAATGTAGTTATGAAATTTTTAATACGATTTTAAAATCTGAAGTAACTTCATTATATTTATTATTTTTTTAATAATTCTAATCAAGGAATACTCAAATTTTTAATACATAAATAGTAAATATGACAATAACGAAAGCTCTTACTGATATTAACCAAAGAATGTGAGAGTTGGTTTAGTGCAAGCACTGCATATATAATATACCAACAACAATTGTACTTAATACTTGTAAAATGAGGAAAGCAGTGACTAATACAAATTATCATTCTCGGCCATATATTATTTATATATAGGGATAGTATACGTTACTTACGTTTTCTAAAACCACTTCATAGCTCTCAATATTTTGTGGATTTTAGATAGGAAAAATTATTTGCTTGCTTATTTATTGCTTTACAGAGGCTAGTTTGGTGATGTGACCTTCCGCTTTCAGTTCTTCTTATTTAAATCTATACTTACTTTTTACAGTAATACATTTCGTTATGAATCTTCACAATATGCTACTAAATATTTATATAGAAAATGGTTTTACATTAGTAATGGATGTACACATCCCCTTTTTATTTATTGAGGTAAAAAAATTTTGCCACAACAAATTTTGCACTTAGCCTTTTCATCGGATATGTCATCGAAATAATCCCAGACCAAACGTAGCATGTATTTCGCCTTATTTTAATAATTTAATTCCTAGTATTTAAATTATATGGCTAGATAGTAACAGTAATATTCACACTGATATACCACTCAATTATACACTAATATAAACAACATGCAGTCTAAACATGGAGATTTAACTGTAGGTTTAAGTAAGTTAGTGATAAAGCTAATAATATTAATTTTAAAGTATTAATGCTACTTGATGTGTAACTGTATTGGTGAACTTGTGAGAGTGAGAATATGTGAGATAGTCTGACCCGAGTTTGTGTATTGATATAGCAGAGAATGTTTTATTATAAGGTAAGTAGAGAATTACAAGACTTGAGATTGTAAATATTGAAATGGATTTAAAGATAAAGAAAGTATTTAGATTTGAGAAAATGGAAAGGATAAGTATTAGGAAAAAGGTTAGTTAGATGAATATGTCTAGAGAGGTTACGAGGAGGGAGTCAGCGTATGAACCTTAGGGTATAGAACTAAGTATTAATAGTGATTCACCTTGACAGGAAGATGAGAGGAAAAAGATAAAGTAGTGATGAATATGAGTCTGGCAGCTTTGCAAAGGCAAGAGGAATTTAGAAATTAAATAATTAAAGATGAGCGATTCTTCTGAAAGTCAGTCAGCCTTAGGACCTGGCGTAAATAATACAGGTTCCGACTGAGTCTTCCAGATTAGGGTAAGGATCAGAGTGAATAAGTGAAGTAAAGTAATGAGAGTTATCGAGTTTCTCAAAGGCGTAAAAAAGTACATAGACAAAAGCAATTGGCTGGATAAAATATATAGAGAAAGGACTAAATGATTGACACAGAATTTACCTAATATTGCGACCTTTCAAAAAGAATAAAATATAAAGAAATCGAGTAGTTGAGAGGATATGTTACCTATTAATAGCATAAGTGGGCGAGTGATATTCGAGGGGATTGAGGATAGGGATTAGAGGATTGATTTTCTACAAAACTGGACAGATGGAGAGTTGTGCATGCTGTGATACAAATGGATATTCGAACATCAGGTACACTAGCCTACACGGTGCGTCAAGTATCTTATAATAGCATAGAGATAGCGCCGAAGATTGCTCATATCAGAAGAATAGAATAGAGACTATTAGGTAAGGAAAGAAGTTGAGCATAGAATTACTATCATGAGGGTGATTTTACCTAGGGTAGTGCAATAATGCCAGAGAGAAATGAGGAACCTACTAGGCTTTAGAGCTATGAGAAAAAGAATTTAGAGATAATATTATTGTTTGATCAGAACAATATTAGGTTTTATGTAGATTTTGTGGAGAGAGATGTCTGAGATAAAAGATCTTTTGCAGCAGATGGTAAATAGTTCTTTCAACTTATTGAGTGGTGTGGAGTTCTAGTTATAAATTAGGTGTTGTACTTTATATATATATTCTATATATAATTAGATATACCAGTGTGTGAGACTTTAGTTATAGCAAAAATAATACTAGATATGTATAAAGTTTGGGTATATTAGTTATGGTACAGTTAAACAATAACAAATATAATGACAATATTATATGGTAAACCATCATTGATTAATAGTGTGGAGTAGGTATGCTAGATATGTTTACAAAAATTTATGAACATAATATACTTTCCAGAAATATGATGTAATAATAAATAATAAAATCAAGCATTTCGTAGTATCAATATATGTTTTTACACAAATGAGTTGCTTCATAGCTTATATAGAAATAATAAAAAGATGAGATGATTAGTTATATACTTAATGAAATGAGAATTGAAGTCATCTATAGGTTAGAATAAAATAACTGAGGTGCATAAATCTTAGGGAGTAAAAAATTAGTTATAAATAATTTATATGGAGATCGCTTTTCAGATAATCTCGAAACATTAAGCCTAGTAAGAAGCAATTTTGGAGTTGACAGTTTAGGAAAAGAACCAGACGTAGAGAGAAGAAGATGAGTCATAAATAATATTACATTCTCTACGGAGAAGCGAGTTGTTAGGATGACGGAGAATAGATTTAACATAATTCCTAGATGAAATGAAAGGAGAATGATATTCTGGAGTTTAATGAAGACGGAATTTTCTAAAGAAGGGAGAAGAAAGTTACATAGTAGGACTGAATGGCGGTGTTGGTGATGGGGTATGGTTGTGGGAATAAGTTTCTTTTGGGATGCCTGACTTCAAAAAGCCGGTTGCCTGGAGGGACAGCGAAGACATCCAGAGCTTTGCAGATGTATTAAAGGATTTTGCCCTTATATTGTCTTTACATATAGAAATAAATCCTACTAGGTCTTATAATTATGAAACCATTAGTAGTTCTCATTCATAAACTGCAGTTAATTACTAATATAAACTTATTTTACACCATAGTATTGTGTTCCTCTAGAACCACATGATTACACATGCCTAACACTAGACTTAATATAACAACGATGGAAAGTTATATATTGGTGTGATGAAGTTAACTGAGGAGAATTCTAGATACTTAGTGACCATAATTATAATCAGATTTTAAATATGATAATGGTAAAATCTGGGCCCAATATTAGTAGCAATAGTGAATAAGGAATACTAATGAATCCTTAGATATCCTCGAAATGCAATTATGTACTCAATACGAGAGACATTCTAAGTTAACCCAACGTCCAATACTGGGATCATAAAGAATGAGTATTGTATAAGACCCAAAATACTGTTATTATGTAATCAATATATATATATATAATATATAATATATATTATATATATACTATTTTCGAGAGGAACTTTAAGCAAATTTTATGGATAAATTTCTATAGTCAGTATAGTTTGTAAAGTATTAAAACGCCATAGGGTGTAGCCAAAGAGAAAACCTGTTTGGTGGAATAGAGAGATAAAAGAAATAAAATTAATATGAAAAGACGTAATTTTTTTCCAATATATAATAGGTATTATATTATAGTGATATTATTATGAGGAACACAAAATGAAGCTTTATAGATAAGGCACATGATTGTGATCGGCAGAAATTATTGAATTTCTTTAGTCAAATGCAGAGTACGAAAATTAGAGTACATGATTTACTATCGTGACGAAGTGATGTGAGTCGCTTTAGCTTTTTATAAAATTTAAAAGTTAGAGAGTAGGTACCATTGGGTTCCAGTAAATTGATACGAATACTATTTGAGTTTCATCAAAGAAAAGTAACGACTGCACATACATCTCTTTCAATGCTTCTCTATTCTCTTGCCTTTCTCTCGTGCTTTACTGAGGATACATATTACATGCTATCAGTTGTGTCTCTCGAGCCTCATCCTAACTAGTTCTTTCTCTACCGTCACTCTGTACTACTACTACTACACTTCTACCATGCGAATTTTTATAGATGTAAAATATAATAAAACTAGTTATATATTAGAATCATATTGCAATCACAAGGAACAGCCTGCTAGTTCGCTCGAGATTGAGGTATATTATGGATAGGTAATTCGAAAGAGCGGTATAGTACAGCATTGCAAAGGATACTTATATTTTGATTTTAAGCGGATAATATTCACTATAACATATTTGGTGGATATATATATATATAATAATGTTACCAGATGACTGGATAACTAGGCATAGTTGTGTCATATTTATATAAGAAAGGTGTAAGGTGAAAGATTCGGTCAATAATTTATATGAAAGGCCTAGTTTAGTATATTATATACTTAATAATAATTTCTACTTTATGGTTGTAAAGAGTTCTGAGTAAAGATTAATGAAAGTTTATCAATATATGTGTGAGAAGAATATTTAGAAGATAACAAGGTATAATGTATACCTCCCATGCATGAGTTTATCATGAAAGGTATGGTATCATGATACAGACAAACCTTTTAGAATTTATGGAATACATTACTGACTGCATCTGAACCCAGTAGTTACCAGAATGTTAATATTGATATATTTAGACTTAAGTTAAAAGCTATTTGATAAGGTTACCCCACAACAAGGATGATGAAAAAGTTATTGCTCAATTGTGGTTTATAAATGAGTTGTATAGAGTTAGGTATATATAATTTACTTATATTTGAGTATCGCCATTAAAGAAGAGTGGTTGCGAAATAGAAAACCATGTGGTGCGTGCTATACGAATACTAAAGATTGAGTGACAATATAAGATCATCATGGGATAAATAGTGAAGAGTGGTGTCCCACAGGTTTCAGTGCTGGAGCCACTATTGTAATATCATTAAACTACTTCATATAATATACAATCATATATTATATATAAAGTAATGCATTTTGCTAAATTTACTAGTATATACATGTACTTTTTCTTAAAGTTTGTCAATTAATGTACTCACTATATAAGTGGCCACCTCAGTTAGCGAGGAACTTATAGTGAAGGAAGCATAAAGTTTCAAAATGATCCTGAAAACTTCTGGGGGTGGGCAGAATAAGTTGTGAGCAAATTAGAGATTATATTTTATAATATAGTAAAATAAATAGTATTAAGTAATCAGCTCTATCTTTAAATGTTTACTAAAAGTATTCTTCACGAGATGTATATGTTACTGCTTAGAATTAGTCTGTGTGACCAAGAAAAAATATCGTGATGCTGACGAAATTGAGAATTGGATTGCAGAAAAATTGCAGGTAGCTATATCTCAGGTATATGTGGATAGGCTAGTGAAATTAAAGGCTGATATTTAATAGGATGCTTGGGGAATTAAATCGCCAAATGTTGTTCTACCAAAGAGCTAGGAAGTCTAAGTAATAAGTAAACTGTAGTAATAACTTATGTTAAAGCCCTAAGTAATAGGGTTAGCGTAGTATGGTGCATCAAGTTTGTGGCCCGCCTCAGGTTAGCTCTTATAGTTATAAAACCAAGAAGTATACTAGCTCAAATTGAAGGAGGCTAATAAGCAGAGAACATTCATTGCTGCTGTCAAGGATCTTGATTTCTGGTTGTGAGAAGTTGAATCTCCTTTTGACTAGTGAAGATGCTGGTAAAGACCTTGCGTCTGTTCAAGAATTGGATGAAAAAAAAATATCTAAGAGAAACTTCAAATTTCTCAATGTAAGACTATGAGCGTGATTTGACAAGTGTACAGATATTTACATCTATTATAATACAGAGACCAAATAAATTTTCATAGAGTATTTAGAACATATGGAGACAGTATGACCAGGCTAGGTACTATACCCATTTAAAGTAAGAAAATAATAGAAAAAAAGTCTGCTATTGATATAAGAAAGCATTGCATTCAGTCTTCCGGGATATTCTGATGAAGAGTCTGTGCCCCACAGGAGGTTGTTTGAGTGTGACACTGATTGCAACATTTAAGAAAGGGTGTATAGTAATTCAATTAGTGAAGTTGTTGGGTATTACATGATAAATATATATGGACGATAGCTAATTGGCGGGTGTTTTTAGTTTTAAAGTCTTTATTGTTAGAATGGCATGTGTGACCATTAACTTATTTATTATAAGCATGTGAAATTTTAGGTTCTGTACCCTAGGTATCATATTTATATATCATAGTTTTGACTAACTTGCTGGTGTAGTAGAGGATTTGTAGTTATCTCTTCTTGTCAACCCTTAGGGTGCTTTGTGGATTTGCCATGAGCATGTTTGGGTATGGGTTGACTGGGACTAGCCGACAGGCACTACCTACATGTGGCTTTTCTTACTATTCTCTATTCATTAATTTTATACTTAATGCTCTTAATAATAAAATACCATATGAGTGGCCTATTAAACTCTAGTATTAACGGTGTGCAAATGATTTTGCGATAATGGCAAAATATTGTTAATATCGCCGGTAAAATAAATATAATATCATATATATATATACTATATATATACTATATTATATATATAGTTATATATATACTATATATTAATAATACTTATCATATATATAATATATATATATATATATTAATATAATATATTATATATATATAATTATATGATATATAAACTATATGATATATATATATATAACTATATTATAATATATATAATATAATATAATATATATTATATTATAATTATATATATATAAATATTAATATTATAATATATATAATATATATATATAAAATACTAGATATATATATAGTAATATATTATGTAATATAATATATATATATATATATATATTATATCATCACCATCCGCTACACCTCTAGTATGTATGTTACAGGTTTTTGATAGTAATGACATAACAGGGAAATCTTAAGCAAAGTAATTAGATAACATATTTATAAATTTATAGTGATTTTAAACTTCACATATTATACTATTCATCATAATCCGGTAGTAGGGTTCTGATTAAGGCTATTTGACTTAGCTCGCATAGTTCAGATAGATGTTAACCTAGGAAAACTATTTCGGGGTGCGAGAGATGGAGAAACCGTTTACTGGAGAGGAGAGACTTGGGTCGATCCCAGATGACGCCCTGCTTACTCTTCTAATTTAAGTGGACCCAAGGGACAATATCTCGCGTGGAGTAAGAATATTTGGAGAAATTGACATCAATATACAAAAAAAATATATTGGTTCAACAAATCAATAAAAATGAATGTGGAACAGCTAGAAAATTAGAAAATTTCTACTGATAACTCAAATCAACTGCGATATAACAATAAAAAGTGGGTGATAATAAATATATAATATATTATTATAGTCATACTAGTAATATATATTATATATATATATAATATATATATTAATATAATATATTAATATATAATATTAATTAATTATAATATAATATATTAAATAATATATATTATATATTATCATATATATATTATATATATTATATATTATAATATATTTAATGAATATTATATATATATAATATATATAATTAATAAATATATTATAATATACTATATATTAATATATATATATATTAATATATATTATATATGTATATATATATTATAATTATTATAATTATATACAATTACGTGTTATCGGTAATATATATATATATTAATTATATAATATATATATTTATATATATAGTAATTATAATATATATAATATATTATAAATATTATTATATATATATATTATAAATTATATATTAATATAATTATAATTATATTAATATAATATATATATTAATAATATATATATATATATATATATATATTAATTAATATATTATATATATATTATTAATAATTATTATAATATATTATATATTATTAATATTATATATTAATATATTATAATATATTATATAATTAATATATATATATTAATTACAACTTACTTGGTAATGGAGGAGGAGATTGAATACTATGTTTTTTTAGTAATTATATATAATATATATATTATATAATATAGTATATAATATATATATATTATATACTATTATATATTTATAATAATATTATATAATTATATATATATTAATAAAATAATTATATATATATATTATATATATATATAATATATATAATATATATATATATATATATTAATATATAATATATTATATATTAAGAATTGTTAAATGAATGATACGTATCATACATTAAAGGCTATGTTAATACGGTAAATTTTTATAAATACTTCTGTATTAATAACAGTATTATTTAATACTCTATTAAAATATATTCGCAGACAGCTGATTTACGCGCTATTGCTATTATTAGATTCAAACGATAGTACTAGAAACTAAAAAAAAGTGATTAAAAGATTAATTATTATTAATTATTAATGTTATATATATAGTTTCATCGCCTTTTTCTAAATAACGTATAATAACTATATATTAATATATAAGCGAGGTACTAACCCTATTATCTCACTCTTAAGAGGGAAGGTATCTATAGTGACTATTTTTATTTATATAAAACATGTTGGCATTATCGGAAACTCGAAACACAAAAATACATAGTTTATTATTCTTGGGAAAAATAAGCAGTGAACTTTAATTACTGAAATAGCATGAACTAATTATCAAATTTTTGCTAAGAAAAGTCCTCTAAATAAATTCGCATAATTACTGTCAGTTACACTGTAGACTGGTAATTCTGGTAAGTGATTGATTTTCGATTTCCACTAGACTAGAATCTTATATTATTAAAAACTGAAATAAGGTTATCGTGGTTATTGTCGTCAATTGACTGCAGATATCGATTGCGGAGTTATTTCTCACACGATTATTTATCTGAAAACCTTGATGACTATTAATGCGTAATGAGTTGCGCGCGAGCCCACCTTTATAAGCAAGAAAGACAGATAATACTATCTCACAGGACTACTAGCGCGCGCAGATAAATGGGTTGAATATTGTTGTAGGACAGTAATTGAGTAAAAGAAAGTATGAGACATAAACTCGATGTACTCGAATGGTTTGACAAGTTGTGCCATAGACCAGACTTTATATTCAAACAAGACCGATGCGCAGCAATAGGCTTTAAATTGATAGGCCACAATGCCGAGCTTCACATTCTAAATTTTTTCATAAAGGAAATCAATTTTCGTACTTTCTTAGCCGTCCTGTTTTGGTCAAAAGTCTCAGATTAAATGTTGTAGGGACTTGGGTCAAGCAAAAGTTCACAAAAAATATAAAACAACGTTGCGTTAAGCGAGTGAGAGTGAGAGTCTGACATACAAGTAAATCTAAATATCAAACACAATATCTCATGATTATAATGTGAAAACTGCTATTCATGACT
>JABUQX010045600.1:0-16589 GCA_015478945.1 Trachelipus rathkii
AAAGTATAGAATGATATATATTGACTTAATAGTGTTTTAATCATATTTGTTTAAAGAATAATTAATTAATGTTTAAATTGATTGTAATTACTATTTCATTTAGGACATCGGTTGATTAGTGTTGATGTTTTACCCTACAGGTTGTTTGTAGGGCCGTTTCGACCTTACTTTGTTTTGTGTAGAGGTTTTGTTTGGTGGAGGTTATGTTACGATGAGATTGATGTGTTTGATGGCATTGTCTGTGTAAAAGTCAATGTCCTAAAGTGATTTGTTGTAGAAGAGGTTGATATCTGTACCTTAGCTAAGTAGTGTAGAAATCTGTTCTTTATTTAAGTACACTATGTGATACCAATTCTTAATAACCCGTCCTAAGCCGGCCCTTCGTAGCAAAATGGAACATGCTGAGCAGTGTTTCATTATAATCCCTTGGCCATTCGTTATGGGATGCTAATCTGAGAAGAACGAGAAAGAGGTTACGTTAACTCAAAGGATAAAAGACGATATATAATATATATTTATTATATATATATGATATAAATATAAAATATATAATATAATATATAACACCCTAAGATGTATAATATATATATATATATATATATATACAGTTATATATATATTACATAATTATTATAAAATTAATATGTCATATTTGCGAAAGAGGTTATTTCTTGGAAACCTGGGTGTTGCCAAACATGAGGTGGAGAGCGATCCCTTCAATATTTGAGAATCGACTTTTGCTTTTGATTTCAAGCGTACGGTGCTTAAAAATTGCATTCGCTGGTGGTTAAGCTAATACTATCTTTTGTCTAGCTTTGGGTGCTCTAGATATCTCTCGTTTTTTTGATTTCGAACAGAAAGTTCTTTGAGAATTATTTCAAATTTTGTTTTGCTAGTGCAGAGCCTCTTTGGCTATATATAGTTTTAGAATCGGTAGGAATCGGTTTTAGTGAACCGGTGGAAATCGGTTTTAGTGAATCTGATTTATTGTCTTAAAAAAACACAAAATATATATTCTTAAAAGAGGTTTGCGTCATTGTTATAATCTTTGCGTTTGATTCAAAGATAGTCTGCAGAATAGACTAAAAATGCAAGAGGTAACTAATGTATGGTAATATATTTATAGATTATAAATTAGCATATCATATATTATATTATTATATATATATATATTATGATAAACGAATTTTTAAATATAATATTATATATAATAATAATTTACCTTTAATCTAAAAAAAGTTATATAATATAATATATAATATATTAATTATAATAATATATATATATATAATAATATAGTATATATATGATAATATATACTACACTACAACACCACCCTAAAATAGACCACAAACACTACATAAATATATATAATAAAATAATATATTATATATATTATATATAGTATACCTATCCAAAGCAGTA
Source organism: Trachelipus rathkii (assembly GCA_015478945.1). Lineage (NCBI taxonomy): Eukaryota > Metazoa > Arthropoda > Malacostraca > Isopoda > Trachelipodidae > Trachelipus > Trachelipus rathkii. Next base: position 1,426 of record JABUQX010045600.1, read on the forward strand.
CGCGACACGAAGAGCAACCTTAATACAACAGAACAATAATCAGTGACGGTACCACACATATATACAATATAATAAAAATATAACAACAATACCAACATAAACAACAACAACACCAACTAAAAAAAAATAATAAAAAACCAGACACAAACACAGATATAGATCATTTATCGGCACATAAAAGTTCAACTTAGCTGCGTTGTGGATATCAACAAAGAAATAATACAAATCTCTACCTTACGTAAATAAAAGTCAGAACTGTTATGACATAATCCACATAAGCGGTCGAAAGAATATACATAACAATCTTATAAATAAACAATCATAATAAAAACATAGAATTCGAAAATGAGCTCCGAACAGAAGAAATACTCCCACTGATTAAAAAAGAATAATTAATAATTTTTTTAGAAATCACCACAAAAAAGTGAAACATCTTCAGCGAGAATCACTATAAATTTTGTGGTTAATTGTGTATTTTTTAATCTTCTAGGACGAATATTGCGCTCTCTAATCTATACGCCTAGGATGCGTAATAAAATACAACACAAGATTTAAATCGTAGACGTATAATAGACACTTAAATATAATAGGTTTCCTTCACAATTTTATTCTATTCTTTTTTTTCCTTCATTTATTGTATTATATTTGAGGAACTTAAATAAATCTCGGATTATAAAAATACTATGATCTCTTATTCGAAGAGAGCCTACCTCTTCGTCAACTCCCACAGTCAAGTGTATGAGTTGCGAGCGACAGATAGAGATTATGAAAAAGAAACAAATGGAGAGACAGAGGAACCAATAACAAAACTCTACAAACAGACCGCACCAGAAACACAAAACACACCCCACCACCACATCCTCCAAAGAACTAAGAAACAGCAGTACCACTAAACGGACAATACAAGGATTAACAATACGAAAACCCATCAGAGAGATTCTAACACAACCACGAAGAGATTGAGAGCTGTGTCAAATTAAAGGAGAATCACGCTCCTTTCAAAAAGTCTGTCACAGGATAACCATGAAGATAATCATACACATAACGTACCATTCTATAAAATTAAGAAGGCATAAACTCAAAACATATACAGACAGAAGTAAAGATTTCTTCGCGGCTCGATGAAGAAGGTAATCAAACACACCAAAAAAATCATCGAACCATTCGTTACAATATGACTCGTCTATTTTGGACGAAGAAATAATCGAATCGGTACAAAAGACACAATAACACAGAAATGAAAAAATTAATCCCTGGCGCCTAAGAACCAAGGCGTTTAACGTTCCCATACTACCTATACTCACACAAAAAAACTTCATCACTCTCCTCCTCTGCGCATTCGGCACAGGCTTCAAGAGCGTAAACTTCATGAAAACGGAACTAAATCAAGAACGCTCAAAGCAAACCAAACCAAATAGCAAAGAATATAATCAAAAATCTTCACAAAGGACATCTAACCAGGAAGTACAAAAATCCTGAGCAATAATGTCAAAAGAGTTAGGATGAAGGGGAACAACAATGATACTCTACAACAGCAGACCGTAAAACACAGTCTTGTCCATTTCAAAACAAAAAATTATAATAAAGAGGACAAGACACAGAACAGACATTTCAACCAGCGCTTGCCACAATAATGCAGTTAATTAGAATTCACATTGTTAATCATAGACATATGCCGCTCAAAGATTACTTGATGCATTTAACTAATGTGACTCCAATTTGAAATTAGCTTTCGAATATAAAAAGTCCTCTACTAGACGAATCGAATATAATGAATTCTCCTGTGTATAAGATCGATCTGCGCCTAATTAAAAATAATCCTGACATATTCGTAGATTCCTGGTCGGGGAAGTGAGAGCATGATATTCAGGGAGGCTTAAGGAGTTTGGCTCGATTTCTTTTGAAGATGCCTTCGGCAGGCTGTAAGCTCATGAGTCATATATCGTTCTGGACAAACTTCAACTGACTTGCTTCGTGAAGCTAATAATCACACAGGATGATATTCCTTCAGTAAATGTAATTCTTTGGAGCATTACGGCAAAAATATTCAAGTCTATGGAGAAGGGTGAGGTTAAACAAAACTCGCGCCCTAAAAGATGATTGAGCGTTAATCGTGCTCCTTTCTGAGCATAATGCAGCTAAATCGTCAATCTCGCTTTTAGACGCTTCCCTAAGGGATAGTTGAAACATCATCGTCAGAAGACGAAACCGAACGGAGTCACAAGGATGGGAGATTTTTAAAAAATCTTCTAAATCATTTGTTTCGAAATGTAAATTTTGCAACACGAAATCCACGCATGATTTCTTATGAGTACATTCGTTCTCCTGAAAGCAGAGAGATCTTGTAAAGAAGCTTGCGCATAGGCGTTCAGCTGCTCAAGGTCAAGGCATTATCGCTAGTAAAGTAAATGTCCTGCAATGAGGTTATGGACTTAGATTAGTCACCCATTCGTCCAAATGTGTAAAAAATCCCACATAACAGCTCTATGTTTTTTCCAAAAAATAATTAAAACGTGTTCCGGTGCTTTTCAGGTCGTCAACCATCACGTCGCGGATGAGGTACAATGGTCGAGCTAAGGCTCGTCAAAAAATCTGTATAATACAGGTAAGTCCTCATCCGTTGGTTAAGAATATTCTGCACACTCATCTCCTTTAACATCAAGAAAAGGCAATAAAATAGTCCTGTACGTGTGCTTTGCTTAGGTAGTCAGTCCACGTATTTTCATAAGAGCAATCGTTATTGCTTGAACAGCCTACATTCGAGCTCCATAAAGAAATTCGCTTTGAAGAAGAGTTTGAGATCTTTGCGGTCTTTAAATTTAGAGAATGGTAATTTGTTGTGGTAAAATATCTAAACCTACTGTAAACATCGATCCTGATTGGAATATCGCTGTTTGTGTAAAGGCCTGACGCGAGGGCTGTGAAAGTATACATCCCAAATGGTTTCATAGTGGCATATATCACTATCACATAACCAGGTGGACCGGTTAAATATTCATTTGCTCTCGCAATCGATGCTCTTCATTATTAAAAAGCAATATGACCAAGAACACAAGTAAAAACAAAAGCGATCTCGGGTAGTCGCCGCTAAGGAAACTTGTCATGGTACGTGCCTTTCGGTCCTGTAACATCTTTTTTGACCCCTTCCCAGAATGAAAAAATCTTTGGAAAAAAATCACTTTAGGGGATCATCAAAAAATATGGACAGAGATACTCATGCCACTCTATAATTACTTTGAGTATTGAAAAGTGGGATATTTCTATTGTTTATTTTACATAAATAGTAAATGGAATAGTTAATTGTTCTTTGCCAATGGGACAATACAAGTAGATAATAAATGTAATAAATATATCACAATAATAAGCAGACCAGGTTCCATTAACGAAATATCATCCAGTAAGATTCCACAAAGGGCGATACGAGTTTTCGAGAAGGAAGGTACGACGTGGAATCCCCCCCCCCGCCGTAGTTTCAAAGATAATTCTTGAGCAGGTCCATCAAAGCATACACGTTGCGCTTGCTACGATGCAACGATCAAAAAGAAATTGACTGCTCAAGGCATGCTTGACAGGTATGGGGAAATATTCAAGGAATACCTAAGAGAGGGTATTGTGGAGGCTGTGGAGTTGCATCCGAAAGATTATCATAAATTCATCTGGATACCCCACAGACCTATAATCAAACAGGCCCTTGAAGTGACGACTAAAATTCGTCCCGTATTTAACTTGCAGCCTGAAAAAGTAAGGAATGTAGGATACGCACCAAACACAACGCAAGGCCTCCGAAATAATCCTGGGTAGAATATTTAATCGGTTAATCTATTTGAAAATAATTAAACTACACAAAGACGATCCTTCAGAGAACAAACAAATTCATCGTTCTGGCGGATATTTCGAAGGCTTCCTCCAGATCAAATTAAAGTTAGAGAGGACAGAATCGCTTCTGGTTGTCTGGGAGGCTGATGGCGAGTTCTCACTTACCGTTATGCCACATCTTCGGGCTGGCTGTCAGCCCTTACGTTCTAGGGGATGTGAGTAACAACATTACACGCCAAAAATACCTTCGATCTCTGTAACCTCTCTTCTTCAAATAATCTGTAACGTTGACAGGTTTTTTGTACATTCTTTTACCTGTCAAAGAACAGATATTTTTTCAAAAGGCCACTTCACGTATGATGAAGGGGGCTTCACGTGTTGCTTCCTGGAACTGCCAATTGTCCAGAGGCTTAAAGAGAAATTTCAACGGGGCAGGAGGGAGTGCTAACTCTTACACAAGCTATGAAGAACGACGTATATGTAGGGTATTATATTATATGGACCGTTCAAATGAGAGTCTGAGTGCTTAGTATTGCGCACCAAGAGACAACTACTATCCGAGATCTCAAAATATTCGACGCCTATGCTTTACCCCCGTTACCGTTTCGAGCGTCTTCTATGAAGAAAACTTTGGATGGTGGACATGGGTGGGCCATAATAATCGCTCCCGGAAATCCAAAAATTCTTGGAGAGAGTTGAGCAAGGACCCTTAACTTCTCGTGAAAGAGGTCTCATGGTACTAGATCCTTCATTTGATCAATGACTCGATTTAATGTATTTAATATATTCTGCGATGCAAGCCCTGTTGCTTATGGGAAGAACGCTTCCCTGTTTGGAGTTATTGTGTGTGTTTCTGCTATTGAAGTGCTTCCAAACAATGTTGAGGGGACTGTCTGTGTCAAGCTCAAAAGGAATTGAAATCTCCGAGTACTCGCAGATAATTCTTCATCTGGATCCAAAATGGGGTCTCAAAAGTCAGCTAAATTCGGAAGAACGTCGATGCAAGTTAGTCGCACCATGAGCTCTTCGCTTCAAGAGAAATATTCGCTAAGTCCCAAATTCTATAAGTCAGAACAGAAGATAATCCGCGGACCTCTGACAGAGGTATTTCCTTTCAGACCGGAGGTTTCAAAAGAAACATTGATCCCTTTCTGGGACTAAAGGGCAAAAATGGGCTTCTCTTTAAATATACTGTTTGGCCATCAGCTGAACTGGAAACAGCATCTCCAGTTTTGTGCTGTTCAGATGGCAATGAACTCTGTAGTGGAATTTGTTCAAACATACTCAAACGTTGCACAAACAATGATCGAGTTTAGTATTATATCTTTATTTAATCCCAGTTTGTAAGCAGTCAAAGTGTGACAAATAATCATGCAATGTTAAAAGCCGTCTGTTATTGTCTCAGACAATGCAGAAAAGAATCGTTCTCGAAAGAACTTCATATTCTAGATGAGATTAAAAATAATCCTTCTTTGGCAGTGTCCGGACTTAGTAATATAAATCGACTTGTTCTTGAATGAAAATATATCTTCATCAGGAGAAAGGTCGTTGTCAAGATGGCAATTATTAATCATTATAGATGTAATTAATCATCCAAAAAGTCACCACCTCTCCAAGTTAATCATAAGAGATGCTCATCATAAATGTAAGCATCTAGGCATACAAGCCACTCTTACAAATATTTGGCTCCAAGGCTTCTGGTAACATCAAGCGTTAGTAACTCCTAAAAATGTTTTGCAGGAATGCATGGTCTGCAAGTTATATAATTTTGCTTTTCGGTACGGCTTATCAATACATGTCAAGAGATGAGGTGAATTAACTTCAGGCCCTTTTAATCATGGGTAGGTGTTTGAATAACGAAACCTGGTGGGTTCAAAGACCAAGGGCTTGGCTCAGCAAAAAAAAAAGTCCTACTCATTTACATCTGTCCCAATAAATTGTGCGTCTACTTAGACTATAGACGACATGTTTAATCATTTTATAAGCATCATTCCGTTTGGTTAATTGTTTCAGAGAGTCTGACTGCGTCTATAGCGACAACGCTTTCAATCAAGGAACTGACTTCTTAGGAACTTTCTAGTGTAAGAAAATGGGAGTGATTTTAAGAAATATCAGATTCGATAGGAATTCCTCTTTTATACGCCATCGGTGGAGCAGTAAGAAACGGTTATTGCGTGTGGTGAAAGGATTGTTATTCAAAACGTTTGCACGTTCCTCGTTGAATTATTTCGCTTCAATTAGATAATTTGTCGATATTGCTGTGCTATAATTCACGTTCGCGCGCCTACACCAGTCCAGTAAAATGAATGAGTTCTTCACTCCAGCGATTATATCTACCCTTGTCAGAACGCTATGGCGTTACCCGACTGGTAATAATCAGTTCTGGGATCAACTTCGGCTCAGAATGAGCTGTAATAGTCGATCAAATATCGCTCAGAAAATTTCGAAGAATTTGTACATGTGGTAAGATTAACTTCTCAGGTTTAGAGAGATGGGAGATCTTTACCAGGTCAAACTGGAATAATTAATCAAGAGAAGGATGCTGGATTTTATCAAAAGTGCAGTGAAAGAATTCCTTTAATGGTAGATGGAATATGCCCGTAGATTAATAATCGGCGATGACATAAAGTAAGATCAGTGTAACGTCAGGACTCGCTGGGGGACAAGTTCAGCTTGTAATTACAGGCAAATATTTCTATCCCCCTGGAGCTATTCTTTACCCCGTGGTTCCCAGCTCATCGTCAACAAGTGCTGTCTTACCAGCAATCCATCATTAAATATTCTGACGGGGTGAACCCACTTCTAACGTCTGAGATGGAAGCTGGAAGTTATCAGACGTCAGTTTGGGAAGAGATATTCAAATAGTCGGCCTAAGAGCTGAAGCTGCAGAAGCCGCCAAAAAAAATTCTGATGGTATGATTCATCGGAAGAAATCGATTATTACTGCAGCTGGTTTCAATATTCATTTAAGTAGTCAAGTTCTGATTCTGCCTATAGGAGGGAAGAGATCCACGCTGGAGGATATAATTATAGTCGAGTTTGCCAGAAAGAAGAGATGGTTTCACTAGAACCTGGTGGTTTTACAAATGAAAGAGTGGAGAGGATCGTTAATATTTGAGAAATCTTTTTGCTTTTGTTTCAAGCTTTAAACTTTATTAGTTGATCGCTTAGAGCTAAATAAAATCTTTTATCTCTTAGTGATAAAGATATCTCTGCGTTTTATTTTGATTTCGAGCAGTGAAAGTTGTCTTTGAGATTTTAAATTGCTGTATTGCTTAGGCAGAACTTCTTTCGCTATTCTTAGTGTTAAGAGCCGACTTAATTTTTAATATTTATTCGATAATTCGAAGAATTAATGCATTATACGAGCATATTTTCAAATATTCGGGTTAAGTTCTTTCCTAATTAACTATTCAGAAAAGCTTAATGACGGGTGAATTGCTTAGTTTTAAGGTGAGAACACAAACTTTTCTCACAGGCTTGAAATAATCTTATGTGCATAATCCCACGTAACTAAATATTCTAAATATTTAGTTATGTTCCGAACGCAGCTTTTGTAGGTTACTGATATCTAAATATTCTAATAACAAAGTGCAATCAACTAAATATTCTTTATTATCAACAAAAACTATATCGTTCTTCGCCAAAGAAAATATTTTTTCTCATCATTAATGATATAATTTATTTGTACAACATCCAGACTATATATAATTTATATATATATTTTATATATATAATAATATATATTGTAATACTATATTTATATATATATATATATATATTATATTATATTATATATATATATTATTATTTTATATATTTATATAATATATATATATTATATATATATATATAATATATATATATATATATATAGTATATTATATATATATATATATATATATATATTATAAGTATATATATATATATATATTCATATATATATATAATATAATATATATATATATATATATATTTATATTATATTTATATATATAATATATATAAATATATCTAGATATATAATAATATATAATATTATAAATTTCTTCTCCTGGTGTAAGGAGGCTTGAAAAACTTTTACATCATATTTTATTTTCGGTGAATGATGGTAGATAGTTTTTAGATAAAGACTTGACATACAACACCAACTGCAGCTGGAGGAAAATGATATGTATAATATATATATTATATATATATATATATATATATATAATTATATATATATATATATATATATATATTATTATATATTATATATATATATATATTATTATGTATTATATATTATATAATATACTATATATATATATATATATATATATAATTATTATATATAATAATATATATATATATATATATATTTATATATATATATATATATATTTATTAATTATACTTATTATATATAATATATTATATAATATATATATATATATATTATTAATATATAAATATATATATAATATATATAATATTATATTTATTATATATACACTAGTATGTAGATATTAAAAAATATGATTCTCTTTATCTGAAACTCTGTACAATATTATATAGTATATATATATATATATATGATTATTTTTTATATATATATATAATTATATATAGTATTATATATTATATTAAGTTTATTTATTTTATTAATGTTAACCATCCCCAGATAAATAATGAATAAGGATAGCTAATTTAAATACTGTTATTGTTTATTAATTATTTTATATTAATAATTAAAAAGGATTTGAAACATGTCACAACATTATCAGAAAGTTAATTAAAGTTTTTTTTTTCTTTTTAAAATGAATCTTGTTCTAAATATTCACATTTTTTTTACTTATTAATTCTTATTAAAGTATTTATTACTGTTTTTATTTCTCAAATTCTTTTTTTATAATGATATTTGGTTTATCTTATTGTTTTTGTAGCTTTGATATAGTATATATATATATATATTATATATATAATATTATAATATATATATATTAATATATATATATATATATTATAATATATATAATATATATATATATATTTTATATATATTATATATATATATATATATATATTATTTTTCGATTTTTATATCAATATTTATATTATATATTATTTATAATCAATGACAAAAACATACAAAATTATTCATTAAGGGATTCCAGATAGTTTAACGAAAAATTTTTTTTAACACATTTACAAGTTTTAACACAATAAATTGCTTAGCTGTTCTTTTTCCCTACAGAGAGAATTTTGGTAACTAGGTAGTATAGAGAATTAAAAGATTCCCTTCCATTCTAATTTCAACTAAGTTTTTTTATTTGAGGAAATTTTCGTTTAAAGGGAATTATTTGAAAATCACGCATTTATAGATTTTGTTAGAACAAGTTTGAACATTCTTTCTGAGAAGTTTTTCTGAATTCTTCACCGCATATTGGTAAAATTAATTCCTTATTATAGTAAGTATGCTAACTGAGTTCGAGCATGCCTGGAAGGAGGTTCCTAGAACCACGTCTTCCTGAGACATTTTAGGGCCCTACCGGCGGGGCTAAGTATGGATATCTTTTCAGGCGGCGTTTGTTCTGAGAGATGGCTCATATTCCGTAACTGTCGCCCAGTAGTGGTAGTGTTTTTATGGCTGATAATGGCTCCATGTACTTTCATGAGCATTTTTTTACCCACCCCGCTTTGTTCGATTGCCTACCTATGATGTCATTCACTCAGAGTGGATGATGCTGGAAATGGTTCAGAATCATAGCGTCTTTCCTGAGGTGCTTTCCCAGCCGTATCCGGGGTGTGCTACGTTCCTATGGGTACTGTTTCATGTCTGGCGTCATACCTGGGGCAGTAATACTGGGTACTAACGATACATGTACATTCGCCATGATTATGCCTGTTATTATCTTTTACTTTGACGTTTTCCAATAAAAATTCGAGATTTTTCACCCTAACCAATTTTTTTCCATGGTTCCTCTGCTAAGCTATCTCATGTAATGGCGTAGCCTAAGTAAATGAAAGTTTAGCTGAAGCTCAGCTACCCCTACCGTCGTTAGTTAGACACATGTCATCGGATCATGTGCGTGGCTAAGCCCACGTACATGAAAGTAGCTTGAGTTACTATTATGAGGGTGTTCATGCATTGTACGACTTTAATCGGTTAAGTACTTATTTAAGAAGGATGTATGTTTTGTTTGAAGTATCTTTCAGTGTCTGCATGTATGATGCACCGACCGCGTCACAGCTCAAGACTGGAAGTCTGGCTCGGGTTCAACCAACGCGAACGCGTCCGCAAGCGCGGAGCCGACGCGAAAGTGCCGCCGGCGCATATTTACGCGCGAACGCTAAAAAATTCGCGAATTATGTTTTTGGTGTGGTACTTTAAATAAAACATTTTTTTACTACCCTGAGGAGTAATCAGTACAGCAAGCTACAAAGACCCCTCCACCGTCTGTTGTGATAAGGTTTACGTTCTTCAAAGGTAGTAAAAACGTGTTTTTACTGACTCTACAGAGTTAAATTTCAGTATGGAGCTACCCGAAAGACCCTGTCAATTGTGCGCTACCGGTCTTTAGGGTCTTTCTTATTTACTGTCACAATGCAAATTTTAATTTATACATGGTATATATATAACCCTATAATCAAACAAAAATATATGCAGATACAACCTAACAACAGCGCCATACAAACAACACAAAACCACTACGTGGCTTACTTTATTGATTATATATATATATATATATATATATATATATATATATATTTATATATATTTTTTATTCTATAAAATATATTTTTATTATAATATATAATATTTATATATATATATATATATAATATATATATTTATACTATATTATATTTATTTTATATTATTATATATATTATACTATAATATTTAATTTAATAATATTTAATATAAATAATATATATACTATATATATATTATTATATAATATTTCTTAAATATATATATATTATTTATATATATATATTATATAGTATTATATTTTTTGCTTCACTCTATATCTTTTTTTCCCCAGACTGGGTGAAGGTGAGTTCAGGCATCGGAAAGAAAAGATGAGAAGAATATGACAAAGTCGAAAAGAAGGCCAGAGCTTAGGCCATCTGACCATTACTTGGTGAGAACTCGTGCAGAGAAAATCACTAGAAGGTAGGTACGCGACGAGTAATTATGGTAAATCGTCCAATGTAAGGTTCATCCTTTCTCCAGGTGGACAACCATCCCCTCAAACCTGCCCATTCTCTATTAAAACCTTTAATTCTTGCCTGTCAAACTCACATTTCCTCTTCGAACATTCGTTACTGACTAGTCCGCTTTTTCTTAGGTCTCCACCGGTCGGTTCCCAGCACTCGCACTATACATACGTTAACACACGACTATCTTCCATCCTTTCCAATGAGCAACAACATACTTTCATTATTCTCTCATTTACTTTCTTCACACCACATCTATAAGACGTTCATTTCTCATTTTATATATTCTTCTCACACATAACACGCCCCTAAGATTGTCCATCCTGACACATGAACTTAGATCTATACTTTTAATCAGACGATAGTTACTACTATAATACAACGAGGTAAAAACCTCATGCAGACCCTAAGTACTCAGCTTATTCCTTAAATTCCACCAACGATGTTATTGCACAAGAACTTTTGCTTTCCAACTTATGGCTCTACACTTTGCTTCATGCCGTTACCCTTCTATTCCAGCTAATATCCTAAATAATTTAAGCATCAGACACCTTGTTCTAGCTGTCACCATTCTAAGAAACTTTACACTGAGGATGTCTCACACAACCATTAATCCAACTTAATCTTATCTCGTTAGACATGAGCCCACCTTTTCCACTCCTGCCAAACTTCTCTAACCACTTTAAACTCATCTCCCGATTCCACCACACGAACCAAAATCTCTCGCATACATACTAGGGATCACTGATCCATTCTCCATAATCATACACCATTTCTGGCACCACTCGCACTCTATTCTTTTCATCACCATCATAGAATAGTTTACTAATAGAGAAGCATGCTAAATATATCATGCTGCTATTAATATAACCAATTCTTTGCACCATTTATTCTTATAGCTTGTATGTTATAATACTTTTTGATTCATTCCAGAACCTACCACCAACATATAACTAACAACTGGTCAAGGAGCTTCCTTTACCGTATATAAGCTGGTTGCAATCCAAAACCCTAATACAATTTTCTTTCACAACCAGTTTTTAAAATTTCTTTGTCAATTACTACAAATTACACAAAAAATCGTCCATCTAAAGTCATTTTTCTTCCAATCAAGTCTTCATCCATTGTACGATTTTCGACAAAATAACAGCTATTTTCCTAATACCTCATAAACTTGTTCCCTATATTTCTACAGTTCCTCTTATGTCTTACAAGTATATGGAGAGCTGACTAAGGTCTGCCTAAGAACGGTAGTTTCCTCAACTAATTTATTTCCCTTCAAATCAAAATAAAACTTATCAATCATTTATAGCTAATTTTTTTGGTGAAAAGGTTTCTTGAATTTATATCTACCCATTACTCTCCTGCTATACTTCATACTAAATACTATTAACTTAATGCAATATCAACCCAACAAACTTACCTATCAGCTTCATTACTGGCCAATATTTGGCAGATTCGAGTGTTTTTCAACACTCATTATATTATATATATATAATATTAAATATTATATTATTATAATCTTATATATATTATATATATATATATAATTATATATAAATTACCTATATTATATATTATATATATTATATATATTAATATTATATAATATATTATATTTATATATATATATTTATTATTATTATATTTATTATTTATATATTATTATATATATTATATCATATATTATATATATTATATATATTATATATATATATACTATATATTATATATAAAGTATATATATATTATATATATATAATATATATTATTATTCATTATTATATTATATATATATATATATATATATATTTATAATATAATATTATATATATTTATATTAATATATATATATAATATCTAATTATATATATATATATATACTTATATCTATTATATTATATATATAATATTTTATATAATTTATTATATATATATTAAGGAGAGATGAAGAAGAGTCTACCATGGGCTTGTCACCATAATATTAGTGTGTTTGTATATGTTTCAGTACTCGCAAATGAGTCTGAGAAGCCACCTAATGGGTTCAGATGACAAGGATTGATGATTAGATGCGATTCAGTGAATAAGAATGTGAGCGGACCGAAAGGTTATAGAGTGAAGTATGAGTCAAAATTGCTTACTACTTTATAGCAGTGTAAAGATGTATGTGGTCATAGGTTTGTATTCCTAGATTCTTTTTTATCTTATAGTAAACTGTTTCATTTTAAGATTTTTAAAGAAACACTTTGTTCTCAGGAAAAGTTGTCAAATTTTTTAACGAAAATTTTTGTGACCCTAAAACATAAAGCAGTACCGCAAAGCAATGGTAACCACCGCCTCTGCCATCCGTGTTTTTACGCTTAGGCTTTATCTACTGTTATGCTGCTTTAAGCTAGCAAACAAGCATTTTCAATGACAATAGCCCTAGTATATCTTTATCTTCAATTCTCAACAAATGTAAATAAAATCTCTAGCTAATATAATATATATAATAATAATATAATAATAATAATATATAAGATAATATCATAAAATAAAATTAATAATAATAATAATAATAATAATAATAATAAAAATTACTAATAAGTAATAAAATAATTATAATAATATAATAATATATAAATAATAATATAATAAAATAATAATAATATAACAATTTATATTATAATATATAATACTATAATTTATCTAAATATAATAATCATAATAATTTAACTTATCAGCATAGATAATATAAGGAAAATGGGTACTATAATATCAATATCTTATTTTAATTATTTAAAAAAATTACAAGATATAAAATATAAAATAATATTTTTAATAACTAATAATAATGATAATTTATCTGGTTTTAATTTAATATATATATAATATATAATAATAATAAATAATAATATAATAATAATAGAAATGATAATATAACTATCTTAATAAGAATAAAATAAACATAATGAATAATAAAATAGTAACAATTCACTATTTTTTCAATAAGAGTTTATAGTAATATATAATGCATATATATAATAATAATATAATTAATATCATATATATAATAATATAATATTTAATAATAATAATAAACGTAATAATAAAAATATAATAAACATAAATAATAATATAATAATTAATATATAATAATAATAATAATTATATAATAATAATATATAATAATAATAATATATTAATAATTCAATAAAAATTAATAATATTATATAATAATATATAATAAATTAATATATAAATACTAATAATAATATCAATAATAATAATAATAAAAATAATATAATAATATAATAAATAATATAATAATAATAATAAATTAATAATATAATAATAATAATTAATATAATAATAATAATAATAATATAATAATAATAATAATAACAATAATAAATATAATAAAAAATAATAATAAAATATAATAAAAATAATAATATAATAATAATGAATAATAATATATATAATAAAATAATATAATATAATAAATATTAATTATAATAATACTAATATATAATAATAGATAATATAAATAAAATATATAATATAATAATAATAATATAATATAATTAATAATTATTATTAATATAATAATTATAATAATGATGATAATAATAATAATATTTTCCTGATTACTAACAGAGGATTGGAGTCCGATATATAAATGCTTGTATCAGAGTTTTGGTATGGTGAACAGAGTTACTTTCTGAGCCCTGCATGAATGCTGTGTTCCTTCATTCCCAGTGTCGAATGGGTTGAAGAGTTCGAATGAACTCCATGACAACTTCGTTACAGTTTGCACTATTTAGCTGTAGTAGTGTAGTAGTAGCTAGTAAGTTCAGTACGTAGTAGTAGATAGTAGTGGTGTAGTACTAGTAGTAATATAAGTAGTAGTAGTAAAAACGTCGCTATAATAATAAATAATAATAATTCAATAAATATAATAATAAATAACTAATAATAATATAATATATTAATATATAATATAATAAATATTAATATAATAATAATAATATATAATAATAGAAGTTACATCTAATAGTGGATTATTTCGTCGGTCATTCTATTTTTAGGGCTTCGTATAAGTTATAGCTTTTTTTGGTAGATCATTAGTAGTAAGTCACAGTTTATGCATCTTTCGC
>JABUQX010045601.1:0-2500 GCA_015478945.1 Trachelipus rathkii
GCCGAGAGAAGATTTATATTATATATATATAGTAGATTATATATATATATATTATATTATATATATATATATATAAATTATATATATTATATATATAATATTATATATATATATATATATATATTATATATATATAATATATTATATATATATAATATTATATTATATATATATATATTATATTATATATATATATTATATATATATATATATATATTATTATATATATTATATATATAATATAATATATATATATATATATATATATATATATAATAATATTATAATATTTATATATATTATATATATATATATATATATATTATATATATTATATATTATATAGTATTATATATATATATATAATATATATATATATATATATATATATATATATATATATATATATATATTCTGTACGATTTTTATATTTATATATATATATATATATATATATGGGACTTGTCGGTAGGATATTTTCCCTCTAATATTCGTGGAAAAGAGGTTAAAAATTTGGTTATTTTTTATTTTTTCTTCTGTTCTTTCATCGAGCAAATGTACAAAGCGCCCTTGGTGCCAATGAGTGTTTTTCTAAACCATGCAAAGTGAAATAAATTTATAAATATAATAAATTAATAAAGAGAGGTTATAATACGTTAAGTAAGGTTATGGTTGAGTTTAAGTTTTAGTTTTCAATAGATTTAAATATCTTTATATTTCTTTAATTAGCTTCTTCGTATTACAACCGTTTGAAACGACTGGCAACTTTATCTTTATGCTTATTGGTTAAAAAAAAAATACCTTCTAAAGTGGGAAAAATACAAAATTTTAATAAATATACCTTTTCGGTGAAAAATCCTACTGAATAAAAAATATATATATATATATAATATATAATATATTATATTATATATTATATATATATATATATATATATATATATATATAATATATATATATATATATATATATATATATATATATATATATATATATATATATATATGTGAATTTGATGGCATGTTTTCTTGCGTAGTTTTTTTATACTGAAAAAGTTTAAAATACCGTATAATTGACAAAATTAAATTACTTTATGGTGTGAAGTTCATTAAGTCTTTATTTTTTTTTTTGTTTTCTCTGGCTCTTTTGCTATCTTGTACATGCTTTATTAAATTTCTTTATATCTATATTTATAATATATATATATAATCTATATATATTATATTATATATAATATATATATTATTTATTATATATTATATATGTAATATATATATATATGTATTATATAAACTAAATCTTTTATATATATATATATATTACGAATTGTGTTTAGTTATTAATGGTTTCTTGTTAATAAAGATGCTACAGAATGTTGTTATTCATTTGAATCATTCTTTTTTTTTTATTTCGGTTTAATATTGTTTAATATGTCTCAAAGTTACAACCTTGAATGGTTAAATACTAATATAAAAACAGAAGTTGAAGCTGTAAATTTTTTTTAAATTTTAAATATTGTCAATAAATAAACGTGTGCATCATGGACATTCCATGAAAGTGAAAGAACGTGAAATAAGTTGTGTTTGGCATCTTTGAAATTTAACCGCATGTAAAAAACAATAGAATTTAGTTAAAAGTAATACCATAGTGTAAACGGGAATTAAAATTATTCTTTTTTAAAAACTAAAGGAATACCATAGGGTAAACCCCAAACATGGCAGGAGTCGGGGTCTCTCGCTCACGGTGGGGACGACGGGGGAGGTCTTCATCCCCCATCTGTCTCCCGTCGGCTCGAACTCCCCTTAAATGGGGAAATTAAAAAACATATATTCTAAATATTTCAAAACGAATAAATGCAAAAAAAACAAAAAAAAAAAAATATTACGATGATTTTTAGGTTAAATATATATTTATATGAAAGTTTTAATTTAAATAAAATTCCTTGAAAAGTCTATAGATTTTGGTTATTATGCAACTTCAACGGTATATATATATATATATACTATATATAATATATTATATATATATATATATATATACTCATTTATATATATATATATATATATATATATATATATATTATACTATATATTATATATATATATATATAATATAATATATATATATCATATATATTTAATATATATCTATATTATCGAGGCGACTCCTGCACGTCGTGCTACTCGTGCTCAGCAAGAGTTGGACATTATACGAAACGATCTAATTTTGAATTTCACAATGTTTCGCATAATTTTTTTCATATTTTTTGCGAAGTGTGGTCAATAATGAATTATTACAAATAATAATATAAAAGATTAAGGCAAATTGAAACGAAGGGAAGAATCAGCCGCTATAAATAAAATTGGCCTTTTAACACATTAAAACATAGGCTTACCGATCGCCCAGGGAAAAGGCGATAGTTATCTGTTGAATTTATAATATAAATGAAAATTTTATAAAAGTTAACGGCTGAAGTTTATAATAGAAAACATTTACATAG
>JABUQX010045601.1:17500-22500 GCA_015478945.1 Trachelipus rathkii
ACTCTTCCAGACCTTTCTTTTATATTAAAGAGCTTTTCACTTAAACGAAGAGGGAAACTTCTCTTGAGAGTTTTAATCTATGAATCAAACCAGGGACCTTTACTACACTAGCCAGTTTCGTTACCGCATACTTTATGAAATTATACTCCCTTCTTTTTTTTATGATATTTCTATTTAATTTTTGCTCTGCTCTTTAATAATAATAATAATAATAATAATAATAATAATAATAATAATAATAATAATAATAATAATAATAATAATAATAATAATAATAATAATAATAATAATAATAATAATAATAATATAACAATAATATTAATGATAATTGTAGTTAGAGAGTGTTATTTCCTTGCCAGCAATTTGCCATTCGTGTTGAATTAAAAACTAAAACAAAAAGAAGGTACTCTACTACTACTACTACTACTACTACTACTACTACAACTACTACTACTACTACTACTACTACTACTACTACTACTACTACAACTACTACTATTACTACTACTACTACTACTATAACTAATAATAATAATAATAATAATAATAATAATAATAATAAAAATAAAAATAATAATAATAATAATAATAATAATAATAATAATAATAATAATAATAATAATAATAATAATAATAATAATAATAATAATAATAATAATAATAATAAGCAAAAGTAGATTTATACTCCTAAGTAAGTATGAAATAAAAAGATAAAAATAAAGGTAATGGAGCTCGCATTCACAATTCATTTACTTTGTATATATATATATATATATATATATATATATATATATTTATATATATTGCTATATATATAAATATATATATATATATATATATATATATATATATACTATATATAATAATAATAATAATGTTTGTAATAATAATAATAATAATAATAATAATAATAATAATAATAATAATATGTAAAAAAAATATATAATAATAATAATAATATATATTTATAATATGAATATATGTAATAATATATATAATATATATATGTTATAACATATAATAATAATAATAATATTTATTTATAGATTTAATGTATATATATAATTTATATTAATAATATCCAACAACTAATCGTTTGTGTAATATTATATATATGTATTATAATAATAATAATAATAATAATAATAGCTTTAAAATGTATTAATAATAATAATATAATAGCCATGTAATAATAATATAATATCATGTACCAGATATGTATGTAATGTGCTATAACCAGCCAACCAACATGTAGCCAGCAATGTGTGTATATTCTGCTGCCAATAATAATAATAGCAATAATATGATAATAACAATGCAATATGTATAATGTATTAATAATGTTAATAATAATAATAATATAATAATAATAATAATATATATCTTATATATATATATATAATAATAATATGAATAATAATAACTTATAATGTAATATATAATAATAATAATAATAATATAATAATAACATATATATATGTATATATATATTCTATATATATAATAATAATAATATATATATATAATATATAATAATAATATAATAATAACATAATAATAATAATAATATGTAATAATATATATATATATATCATAATAGTATGTATAATAATAATAATGTAATATGCATATACATATATATACATAATAATAATAATAATATGCTTCTTAATAACAACAATATGTAATATATGGTTTATGTAATATATGTAATAATATGTATGTAACATATATGTATATATATCATGTGACAACATGTAAATATATGTATGTATAAATATCTAATAATAATGTATATAATATGTAATAATAATAATAATAATATATATATATAATAATATGTAATATATATATGTATATAATACAATAATAACTATATAATAATAATAACATATGTATATATAATAATATGTATATATAATATAATAATAATATATGTAATAATATATAATAATAATATATATATATAAATATAATAATAATAATAATAATATATAATATGTATATATATATAATAATATAATAATAATAATAACATATATATATAATATATATCAATTTATTAATAATATATATAATAATAATAATAATAATATAATATAATAATAATAATATATAATAATATGTATATATAATAATATAATATGTATATAATAATATATATGTATTTTCTTCAGCTCATATGTGTGTGTGTATGTAATAATAATAATAATAATAATGTGATATGTGAAGTATGTGCCTTTGTTGCCTCTCTGCTCCTCCTAAGGGAAGACGGAGGTCATTACAGTTACTATATATATATATATATATATATATATATATATATAATATATATACAATATATATATATAATAATATATAATAATAATATATATAATATATATAATAATATAAATATATATATATATAATATAATAACAACTATATGTATATAATGACCAATAATAATAATATTTTGTATAATATATATATATAATAATATAACAATAATAACAACAATATAATAATAATATAATATAATATATATATATATATATGTATGTAATATATATATATATATATATATATATAATAATATCTTCTTTACTGCTCTTTCTTTCATATATATGTAATACATATATGTATATATATATATATATATATATATATATATATATATATATATATATATATATATATATATATATATGTATATATATATATATATATATATATATATAACCTATATATATATATATATATATCCATCCACCTCCTCTCCCCACATTGGAGATGAGGTGCGTCGCACACACCGGAAGGCCGAAAAGTGGCAAGAAGGCTGCGGCTGGTGAGCTAGTGCTGATCAGGAAATCCACCCAAGCGTTTTTCGAGACTGCAAGGACCTAACGTGGTCTCTCTCAGGGCAGGATCACAACCATACCTCCTCTACAAAACCGCCATTCACTCTGTATGCTACAGCTTTTTCTGCCTCTGCCAGAAGCTTACATTCCACCATAGCACCCGATGTTTCTTTACTGATTCAAATCCACTTTTTCTTCGGTCTCCCTAGCCGGTTGATACCCAGCATACTTACCACTATACATTCGCTTAATCAATCGACTATTATCCATCCTTTCCATATGACCAAGCAATCTTAAAACCCTCGTTTAATCTCTCATTTACACCTTTCTTCACACCAGAAAACTCCCAAACAGGTTCATTCATCATTTTATCAATTTTTCTCAAACCTAACACGAACCTTAATTTATCCATGTGAACAGAATGCACCTTAGATTTATACCTCTTATTCCACACCATAGTCTCACTACTATGCATTAACATCGGTAACAAACCTTCAAGCAGAGCTCTAGCACACTCGAATTATTCCATTTACATTCACCAAAGATTTAATTGTACCAGCCATCTTTCTACCATTCACAACTTTCCTACTACACTCTGCAACATCCGTTGCGTTTTCATCCAACATATATCCTAAATATTTAAACTCAGACACTTGTTTCAGTTGCTCACCATCTAACATAGCTTCACACCGTGGACTCTCCTCACACACTAGTCACTAATCACTACCATAACCTCACTCTTTTTTACATTTACTTTCTAACCCCAACCCCTCCTTAACACACCCTGCCAAACCCGTTTACGAATCCTCTCAAACCCTCTTCAGATTCGCCACGCAAAACCAAATCATCCGCATATAACAAGTAAGCACCCCTCACTCTCTTCCATTCTCCATCATTCTAATAAGTTCTTCTGCGACCCCTACCCCTAATTCTTTCATAACCCCATCCATATACAAATTGAATAACGAAGAAGACATAACACATCCCTGCCTCACTCCTCTATTAATATTAAGTCAATCACTTTCAACCCTATTTATTCTTGCCCAGGCTTCACTATTGTCATTCATACTTTTGATTCCATTCAGAAGACTACCACCAACACCATATATCACTAACACCTGCCATAGAGCTTCCCTATTAATCCTATCATACGCCTGTTGCAAATTCATAAAACCTAAATACAATTTCTTCTTCTTCTCTCCCATTTTCTTAATGCTATTTGTACTAGAAATGAACAAAGAAACTAAACTTTTAATGCACTTTGTACTTCACTAATCAGCCCCTTAATCACTCTACGTACTCTTTCGACCAAAATATCAGCATATATCTTCCATACAACACTAAATAAACTTATTACTCTATAGTTCTTATAGATCCCCTTATCCCCCTTACCCTTATATAAGGGTACTGTTACTGCTCTCCTCCAATCCCTCGTAACTATACCCTTCATAAACACTTTATTACACAACTTCCAAATCCATTCAATCACCATCTCGCCTTCATTCTTCATTATTCCACTAGTAAATCCATCTATGCCCTCAGATTTACCATTTTTCAACTTTCTCACTTTACCCATTACCTCGTCCTTACTAATTACCTCATCCCAAAAAATACATATTTCTTCATGCAGCATCAAACCCACACACATTTACTATCACTTCTTCATTACTGCCAATGTTATGCAGATTTTCGAAGTGTTCCATCCACACTCTCCTCACATCCATTTTATCAGTCACGAAAGTACCATTTTTATTCATTATTCTGTGAAGATTCAGCTTACTCTCTTTCTTAATCTTTCGTACTTCCTTCCAAAAGAGCTTCCTATTCCCTTGTAAGTTCCCATTCATCCTCCTTCAAAACTGTTCATTTACCTTATTTTTCCCCCCTACGTATGCACTTTAGTCTTCCTTTTTTCCTCCTTATATAATTTCAAACACCTTTCTTTTGAAATCTCATCATTGGCTTTTAGTACATTTAACCAATCCTCTTTTTGCTTTTAACCGCTTGCATCACCTTTTCATTCCACCACTCACTGTTAACATTCTTATTTTCTACTTTAACACATCCACATACATCTCTTGAAATACTAACAAACGCTTCCTTCTTTTACATCCAGATTTGTTCAGTTTCATCTTGTTCACATTCAACTGATTTATTTGC
>JABUQX010045601.1:27500-36767 GCA_015478945.1 Trachelipus rathkii
TCATCAGACTTTGTTCTCTTTAAATCTCTAATCGCAAACGTCTTCCTTTGAGGATTAGTATAAATACGCAGTCTCAAGTAGTTTCTGTTCGACTCTCTAAACCCAGATTTAAACACTATTTCATTCACACATTTAATCTACTACTAAAGTCTGGAACACACTTCCTTCTTCTTCTATTTTTCCAATTTCCTATGAATGCAATTTCAAGCTATGTTCATCAGTTAAGGTCAGTCATTGAATTCGAAGCTGATTTTCTCAACTTTTGTATCTTTCATGTAGATCTCTGAAGCTATATAGGCTATATATATATATATATATATATATATATATATATCTATTATATATATATAATATATATATATATATATATATATATATATATATATATATATATATATATATATATATATATATATATAAACCGGATACCGAATATCCGGTCGGATATCCGACAGTCTGTTAAATATATATAGTAATATATATGGGACATATATATATGATATATATATGATTATATAGATATAATATATATTTATAGTATATATATATATATATTATATACTATATATTATATATTATATATAGTCTATATATATTTATTATATTATATATATATATATTAGAACAATAAATCACTTAATGGTGGTAAAGTATTTTTTATTATATTACAAGCTAAATTTTATGAAATCCATTAACTAAGCGAATTAATGTTAGCCATTTAAAGTTGTAAATAAAATTTAAAATGGTCGGTCCCGTGGAACTAAATGTTTGGTAGATAATAGAATCCTATTGACCTTCTGTGGTGGGCATCTGCAGGCGTTTCTTCTCCATGAAGCTCATCCCACATCCTACGTCAAAACGTCATTTTTAGCGGTTGATTTAGGGTAAGCACGATGTCCTTTTTAAAAGGGGAGAAAGAGACGGTTCTCTAAAGAGAAATCAACGTCATTCATTAATTTTATATATTTCATTCATCCCTTCTCACCCTCTCTCTGGATTATGCTATTATCTTCTTTTTTTCATTATTGTTAAGGATGATTACCTCTCTAAAACCAGAAAATAGGAAAAATCTTTTAAGCTTTCGAGGCAAGATATGATTCCCTGTGATTCCTTATTTTGTCCCCAAATTGATTCCCTGCTGAGAGACGACGAATAAAGCTAACCTGAGGCCTAATACTACAATGCTTGTTCGGATCGAGAGATGTCGCTCGTGCGTTATCTTTCGCACCAGATTGAGGGAAAAAAAAAGGAGGAAAAAAGTTTAAGTGATTCTTTGTGGGAAGTAAACTTCAATCAAAAGTCGCGCTTCAAAAGCTACACTCTTGGGACGACTCAATGTTAGCAAATAAAGAACAATGCAAAGTAAAGAGGGAGAAAAGAACATTGGATATGTAACGAGCAAATGGAGGAAGATAAACATACATACGATGATAATAGAAATAAAAAAGAGGAAATATGAAAAATATGTTATATAACTGCATAACTTAAAAAAAAAACATGTTTATTTATTCAGTATCTAATAATAATAATAATAATAATAATAATAATAATAATATATAATAATAATAATAATAATAATGAATAAAAATAATAATTAATTTTTAATTAATAAATTATCAATAATTAATATAAAAAATAATAATATAATCAATAATAATGAATAATAATAATCGAATTAAGAATAATAATAATAATATAATATAATAAATGAATGAAGTATAATATAAGTAAGTTAATATAAAATTATAATAATAATAATTATAATAAGTAATAATAATTAATAATATAACAATATTTAATTCAATTATTGTAATAATATGCTTAATAAAAATTATAAAAAAATAATAATAATAATAATAATAATAATAATAATAATAATAATAATAATAATAATAATAATAATAATAATAATAATAATAATAATAATAATAATAATAATAATATTAATATTAATATAATAATAATAATTATAATATAATATAATAATAATATAATAATGATAATAATAATAATATATATAGATAATAATATAATAATAATAATTAACTAATAAGTACCAATAATAATAAATAAATAGATAATCAATGAATTATCAATCAATAAGTAATAATAATACATAATAGTAATAGGATAATTTTAATAATTAATAAATCATAATTAATAATAAATATTATAATCTAATAATAATAATAATAATAATAATGAATAATAATAATAATAATAATAATAATAATAATAATAATGATAATAATAAATTATAAAATTCAAAATAATAATAATAATAATAATAATAATAATAATAATAATAATAATAATAATAATAATAATAATAATAATAATAATAATAATAATAATAATAATAATAATAATAATAATTTCTAATATTTCATATTTCCTTCTTCGTTTTTCCCTTGCTTTTCAATTTTGACATTTCATGGTTTTTCAAAAATATATTTCGGATTTTTTTTTTTTTTTAAATGGCCAAATCAATGACGGAGATTTAAATTTTACGACAACTTGAAACAGTAGGAGTAAAATAAAAAAAATGAAGTGTACTTCCTTTTTATTATGCTTATTAAAATTTTTGCTTCACTCATCAAATTAACCCAACCTATGTAATATAATACGCATTTATCCGTCGCCATCTAACTAAGCAAGTGTACCTACAGCACGCTATCATACGAACTGATTTGACTAAATTAAAATAGAAATGATAAATCTTTAATAAAATTAAATTTTTGTTAAATCTTTGCTGAAAATTTATCTGCACTGAAATTAATACTCTAATACTTTTTTTATTTCTTACAATTTAGATTAGGCATGTGACATTTCTGAAAATTCTATCATATAATTATATATATATATTAAATATATATATATATATATATATATGATATACATAGTTATATATATATATATATTTAGTATATATTATTTATATTATAATATAATATATTATATATTTATAATATATATATTTATATCATATATTATGTATAATATAATTATATAGTATATATATTATTATATATATATATCGTATATATATATATATATAATATATATATATTATAGTAAATCTATATTATATATATATATATATATATGGATATAGTTTGATATATATATATTATATATATATATTATACTATATATATATAATAAATATATCTATATATATATTTATTATATATTATACTATATATACTATATATATATATATATTTATATATATATAGTTATTATGATATATATAATATATATATATATAGTATATAGATATATATATATTATATTATATAGTATATATATATTATACGATATATATTTATATATATAATTATATATTATATATATATATATTATTTATATATAATATATATATATATATTGATGTATATATATATAGTATAATTATATATATATGTATATATATATATAATATATGATATATATATATATTATAGTATATATATATATATTAGTATATACGGTGTTAATATATATATATATATATATATATTATTATTAATATAAGATATTATATATATAGTATATATATATATATAATTTATTATATATGATATATATATATATATATATATATATATATATATATATATATTAATTATATAATAATCTCTTGAATAATGGGTAAGTCAGTAAGCAGAATGAGATCCTAACAACAAGAATTTCCGTTATAACGATATTCTCGCCTGACAGAAGATAAAGCCCAACGGATTAAAACTAGCAAATTGTCGGATATCTCTTTAAAAAAAAAACTTACATCTAGGATGAACATTTATTCCACCATGTATTTACTCCACACATTGAAGAACAGTTCACCTTAGATTCACCATAAGACCTCAAATGCAGTAAAAACCATGTCTGGCACTACCTCTTTATCGGAGACAATTAATTTTTGGAAACTGGTACATTATGCTGTTACTTGTCAGTGATATGTTAGGCGCACACAATGGGCAATGGCTACATGAATTTTTGGTTTTTATTTAGGGAGCTTCTTTGTGATCGAGGTTATAAATATAGTCGTTTTGTAATATAACTTATTTATTATAATTATGCTATTTCCATTTCATTATAAGCTATATATTTCTCCATACACCTTATGTATTCTTAATAAATGATTTTCCACCCAATAAAAAGAATTCTCTTTCATGGTTGTCTTTGGATTTAAATTAAATAGAAATAATTTTACATCAATAATAATATATAGTATTGTTAGCGCTAATTAGCAGATTGTTCTATTTTCTCAGACCTACCACCTACTGTTCGTACTTTCCAATATTTATCAAACGCGATATAGCAAAAATGCTCCCTCATAAAATTAGACCACTATTGTGTATATTGATGACTTTCATTATTAATATACAAATGCTTAATTACTCTTCTCATTGCTAGAGTCACCACTCTACTTTCATGTGACGAAAGGATGTTTCCAAGCGTTGGCCCCTTAGTTGACCGCCATAAAAAGGGGGTCTGGTGTATATCTGAGAGATTTGGAGATGTTGTATTCACAACGCGACCCTCTTCTCATTAACATCGGGAGTCTAGCGACTTCCACGTGTCTCATTACGTACACAATGCGTACGGCAACAAGCATTACGTATGGCTTTTTTTATGACTGGGAGGGTGATAGCGCTTTCTCCCAAGAACACTCCTCTTAAATCCTGATACTGTTGGATCTTTTGATTTTTAGTTAGTCTTATTCCAAGTTGAGTTTAGATATATAATTTTATTCATTTATTTTTTCATTTATAATAATCTCATTATTAACGAATACGCAGTTCGTCCCGAAGAATTCTATCCCTATTTATTATCTCCTTAACTATATTGCATTAACTGTTGATAATATTTTTCTTATCATATTATATCTAAATGTTTGGATAACTAAGTTATATTGGATAATACCGATCAAATTAAACATTATTTTACGATCATTTTCTATCTAATTTTTTATAATTTCGTTTTTATCATTTATTTTTGTGGCTGGAACCTAACAAATTATAGGCCTATTCCCTTTACGCGGACTATTTTATATATAACCTTCTTATCTAATTTTTTTTTTTTTTTTGTTTTGTTATTTTTATTATTTTTTGTGTTTTTTTTATAGAAATATAGATTTTTTTTAATTTATAAGCGAGCTCGGCTCGTTGCGGGTTCCACTTTCCTGCCCGCTTCAATAGGAGCCTATGGGCGGAGTTTTTGTGTTTGCTTGGGGCCCGCTATTATGTATACCATAGATATCGACTTCCTAAGATGACAATCGTGCATAGATTATCTTTACTCCTAATTTGTGACACGATACTGATGAGAATGTACTAGAACATGTTGGTATAACTTCCCAAGAGGGCCTCTTGGATACGCGCTTCTAATAGGCTGGGTTCATATAAATTCTCTTATTTGGTGGATGAATACGCTAGTTTGTTTATTTTTGTTTTCATTAGAGATTAGTTATTATATTTTAATCATTTTTTGGGTATTATTATAATAGTAGCTAAAAGTTTTTATGATATATATATTATATTATTATTTTATTATTATTTATTAATTTTTTTTATTTTTATTTAAATCTTAATTTTATAATAATATTTTATTTAAATGTTATTTAAATAATTAATTTATTTATTTGATATTATATATTTATAATTATTAATTTATTTATTATATTTATTATATTATATTATATTTATTATATTATAATATATTATTTATTATGTATATATATATATGTTATGTTAGATGGAGAGTGAGAGATGAGTAGAGGAGAGAGATGAGATGGAGAAGTAGATTTATTGAAGAAGGAGAATACGAGAGAGTTTATGGTTTTGAGCAGGGGGTATTTTAGTGATATTTAGGAATCTTGCATTAATTGGGGCTTTCGGAGGCTAATGAAAGAAGAAATGTGACCAAAGGAGTTTATAATGGAGTAGTAGTAAAGTATTATATGTTATAGCCGTTTTCGTTTTTTTTGTCATTTTGTGGCTTTACGTATAAATCATGAACAAATGTCAAGCAGATCAAATTTTTTTAAGTACGATTTTCGTGTTAAGTATGTCGTCGGATACTTTATGTGTAATAATATATCATTTGTTGGATTTACATGTACTTGTAATTGATTTAAGTGTGGATGTCTTCCGTGGTTTTTTGGGTTTAATAACTAATAAAATTCAGATATATTTAAAATAATAACTGGAATTGCCCTTGTGGTTATCTATGAGGTAGGATTTTCACAGTTAACTTGATCACTGTATTTGTCTGCTTGAATTGATGGACTGGTTGTGGGGGGCGTCGGTAGAATGTTGTTGATTTGGGGGGGGTTTTGAGTGCGGAGCATTTCAGTGTGGGTGTTTAGGGAGGTATTTATCGATTTTATTGAGAAGTAAGTTAGACTTTTTAAGAGGCTAAATTTTTAGTTTGAATTCAACTTTGAACAGTTCCAATGCCGGAAAACGCCTTCCATCTTCTGTTGGATTACTTTTCTTTCATAGATGAGTATCTCCTTAAATTCGCGTCAACACTGGATAAAGCAAATTACAGAGAATTTAGGAGATATTTCCTTAACGTTCTTTGGTGTAATGCAGTTTTCATAAATTTGCGCTAAATTTGACAAAAACGATACCGCAGACTTATCGAGCATTTTTCTTTACGTTTCGAGAATTGTGGCACAGGAGTGTCGGAGGGAGATGAACCGAAAATCGAACACTTTAATTTAAGGTTATGAATGTGTTATAGGAGTATATTTAAACGTGTAATTAAGCGGGAATATTTTTCTTTGGAAAGTTAGTAATCAAAATTGATAATTGTTTTGAGTTACATTAATTTATTTATTCCGAGCTGTTATGGTAGGTATATGGATAGCTGGGAATCGTGGCGGCGTATTCATAACTTCTACAATGAAAAAAAAATAGAATAAATAAGATTTGAGGTTTTAAAGAAATGAAAAGATTGCGAGATTATTTTGTGTGTTAATTTGGAGAATATGAGATATTAGAATTTAGAATATATGAGATAGTTGATATAAGAGTTTTGTGCTGACTAGAAGAAAGTACTTGATTGGATAACGGCATATTCGAAGGGTTATACTGAGATGGGAAATGTAATAAATAAGGCTATTAATTAACTTAACAGGGTAATTTTTATTAAGTAATGAAACGAGTGATGAATAGCTAGTAAACGCGACGATAGATTTGATTTGGATGATTTAGTGACACTATTAGTTGAAAGTATTTCTAGTTAAGGGTGTTGTTATATTTGTGTACAAAGAATGGTACACGTGGTTGGGGTTGGGGAGAAATGAGTGCTCAATTAAGTGATGTGGAAACTAACGCGAAATTCTATCGAATATGGACGAGAAATCGTAGCTTGTATTGCTACGGTATTGCTATTTTTTACTAACGCCAGCAGCTTCTAAGCCATATCCCTCGCTGTGATATGCGTGGTAGTAGGGGTAGATGTGGTATTACGGCGGATATGTTAATTAGTATATTTGTGTTTTGGGGAAAGGGTATTTTTTATGAATTAGTTCAAGTAGGTTAATAAAGATATGGAGGATTATAATTCTAGGTATATATATATTTATCGTTTCTTTTTATTGTAAAGTATATTTATAGTGGTGAGTGATGTATGAGAGTGAAGGGTAATAGGATGTTGAGATAAATTTAAGATTGAGAGTAAGTGATAGTTATTTATATGATTATAGGCATAAAATGTATATTTGTTAGTGACGTTGCCTAATATAAATTCGATATTGATTGAAAGAAGGAGTAGCTATATCTGGATGTAGTAATAGGGTCGTATGGTAGAATTCAGGTTAGGTATATTGTTGAGTTGTTAGTGGAATATGATAAGGTATATGAATTAACTTCTTTTAACGTGTGAGTTGGGTGCTATTGAATCCCATTCTGTGCTAGGAAGTAAGATGAATAACACAGGAGTGGGGGGTACTGAATTACTACTTAGGAAAATCGGAAGGGTTTCCTTTAGAAAGGGGTGGCCGCTATCCCAAGCTTCTCGCATCAGTTTCGGGATTTCGCAGCGCGAGAGTTGTGAGATGTGCTTAGCTTCCCGCATGAGGGAGAGACACTCAAGACTGACTACGCGGAGGGTATTGAAGTATTTTGTAGTGAAGGATGAACATGCGGATCTTAGGGATAGGTAGCTTTTTCTTTGCGAGTGAGTCGCTGGATAGAAGGTCCTCCTCTGCGCCTATCAGACAGGGCGCAGTTAGGTGAATTCAGGTTATTGTAGTTTGCTAGATCATATCTGCGTCGATTTCATTTTGTGACATTGTGGAAGTACGCGATGGACTAAACTAGTCTTGAGGTGTTCGTGCGTTGGTCTGAGTAGTATAAAAAAAAGTAGATACTCTGATGTGTGTGGCGTTTTGATGGTGCTGAAAATATATGTAAGATTTTGGTGATGGTTTGGGGGAGGCAACATACAAATTGGGTAGTGGTTGAAATTGTGAGTTGGGGTAGAATGGTTAGAATATGGATAGTAGGTCATTTCGAAGAGTGAAACGAGTGATGGACTGTGGATTGGAGTTGTCTCTAAATGGTTCTTGAGGGTAGTGAGGGTTGGTGAGTAGCCCAGGTTTTGTCCTCAATCAGTGCGTGGGGTGTAAGAGATTTTCTGGTTTAGTAGACTGTCCAGGTATAGTTTTCATGGTGTCTGTATGGTAAAGTATTTGATTTTATGTTGTCGTATGTATGTTGTTGTTAAATAGGTTCCATCTCAGGACTAGGACCTAGATGACAATCTCAACGTAGAATAAGAGATTTAGACTGAAAGAAAATTAGAGAAGGTGTGGTCAATTGTTCTGTTTTGAGATAGCTTCACAAATTTACTTAACCATAATTACTAGAAATGGAGGTGCAGAAGAAATTGATTTAGGATTTTCTCTGATTTAGAATTTTGACTGCAAGGCGTTTATGTATGATTTTATAGGGAGTCCGTTGAGTGTTAGTTGATATGGTTGGTTTTTAAGTTTTATTTTGATGTACATTAGGTGTTCAGCGACTGTGACCAGTTTAGGTTGAGCTAGTTTGCATGTTGGTTTAAGTTAGAAGAAGTGAGTTACACGTCTTGTGTGTCAGAAGTTGTGTTTAGTGTTATAGTTTTGTCGTTATTCTGGTGTAATCAATTATTTAAAGGTTGGGGGAAATTAGGATTTTGCGGGCTGTGGGTCTCACGAAATTTTTTAGTTTGGATATGTTGATATTGGACGTAGGAGGGTGATAGTTGTAT
>JABUQX010045602.1:0-5000 GCA_015478945.1 Trachelipus rathkii
AATTTTCCCAGTGGTTTTCTTCAGTATTTCCAAACGTGTTTCGAATACGTTTATTTAAGCATTTAATAAGCTATTGATTCAAGTCTTAAAAGGCTTTGGTTTAGTGGTCTAGAGATTGATCACAGATTGAGTTCATTCATTGATAAGAAAAGTACTATCTGAATTGTTTCATATAAGTAAAAAGACTCGGTCAAACCGTTATTACACTTGAAGAGTCTTCAACGAGAGATAAGTCGGTGAGTTTAAGTATAGTTTTGTTCTGCAACATTGCACAGGCCGGTAGCTCACTTTATAGAAGACTTGGATACTGTTATGATATAGGTTTGAGAATATAATTGGTGTTAGATGATTGGACTGTCACGGGGGCCTGGCCATTGGGATTTGTTTTACAGCTCGAAGAGGTAAGTTTATGACAAATAATTTATGATCTTATATAAAATCACCTATGTGTGTGTGTGTGTGTGTGTATTATTATTAGTATTATTATTATTATTATTATTTATTATTATTATTATTAGTAGTAGTAGTAGTAGTAGTAGTAGTAGTAGTAGTAGTAGTGGTAGTAGTAGCAGTAATAGTTGTAGTAGTAGTAGTAGTAGTAGTAGTAGTAGTAGTAGTAGTAGTAGTAGTAGTAGTAGTAGTAGTAGTAGTAGTAGTAATTAAAAAATTTATGACTATCAGGAAGAGTTAAATAAATAATTATATTAATATCACCACATTTATTTGATATACTTCTTGTTCTCAGAGACAATAAAATTTATTATTATTATTATTATTATTATTATTATTATTATTATTATTATTATTATTATTATTATTATTATTATTATTATTATTATTATTATTAGTATTATTTTGTATATTTATAATTATCAATATAATTATTATTATTATTAATTATTATTATTATTGTGTGTGTGTGTGTATTGTGTATTATTATTATTATTATTATTTATTATTATTATTATTAGTATTATTATTATTATTATTATTATTGTGTGTGTTATTAATGTGTGTGTGTGTGTGTGTGTGTATTATTATTATTATTATTATTATTATTATTATTATTATTGTGTGTGTGTGTGTGTGTATTACAGTGTTATTATTATTATTATTATTATTATTATTATTCTCCAGGGACATAAAATTTATTATTTTATTGGTAGTGTGTGTGTGTGTGTGTGTGTGTGTATTATTATTATTATTATTATTATTATTATTATTATTAATGTGTGTGTATGTGTGCTGGATAATTCATTTAATATAATTATAAATGTTGTGTGTGTGTGTGTGTATTATTATTATTTATAATTATTTATTATTATTATTATTATTATTATTATTATTATTATTATTATTATTATTATTATTATTATTATTATTATTATTATTATTATTATTATTATTATTATTATTGTCTGGCAGCAAACTGAGTAGGATTTACTAAAATTTAATTCCAGTCTCACAAATGACCAGTGATTCAATCCCGTTTGTGCTTAGCTTATCAATTTAAATTTAAAGTTTTGTGTACGAAGTTTAGAAATTTCGGGATAAGATTCCTTGGATCCAATTAGTGACATTTCTTCTGATTGCGAAAATAGTAATAGTGAGGATAGAATCAATACACTTATTAGAACGTTACTTAATACACAACTTGCGCCTTCTCAGTCGTCTGGAAGAAAGAAACCTGTTCGCCCTAAAAAGGTAAAGTTTCAGAACGATAACCTATCTATGATCTTAAATGTAATACTTTAACTGAGAGATGATTTTAAATAACTAGATCAGAAAAATACTAGCATAAATAGTTGCATGAGAGACTACATGGGAAGAAGGAAAATTTGGGTAAACAAATTTAGAGTTAAAAGCTAAGTCCGTAGCCTTGGATAAGCACGTTTATGACATGAAGAATACAATAAACTTTTAGTTACTTTTCATAAACTTGACCCGGCAGTAGGTATAGTAAGTAAAGTTAAAGAAATTATGATGAAAGACTTATCTATAAGTGGTGAGGAAGTATGGGATATGAATATAAACAAATTTGGAAAGAGAAACAATATGGAGTTGATTATTACTCTAATAAAATATATTTAAAATGTAAAATTTCGGAAAACTCAGACTGAATAGACCGTAGGCATAATTTTAATGAAACGTGTTGAGCATTTGTTTTCGAAATACCATCTTCCGATATTGGTGGTTTACAATAGTAGTGTGGGGGAAGGATTTGAATCGGCTATCATTTACGAATTTTTCTTTCAAATGTAAGGAAGCGTTTTTGAGTAATATATCTGAGAAGATGCGTAAGTTTAATATAGACAATAGTGACCCGCGCAAATCTACTTCCTATCTTATTGATAATTTGTGGTCATCATTAAATAAATATTTTCCTATTAAAACAAAAATAGTATCTCGTAAAAGGATTGAAATACCATGGCTCAACTCAAACTTTTAAAACTACTAAAAAATTAATATCTTACAAGTATTTTAAAGCCTATTCTTCTCTGCTGAAATATACGCTTAAACTAGTTGAAAGAAACTTTTACAATAATCAATTTAAGAAATCTGATACCTCTAGGGAAGTATGGAGAACAGATCGCGGCTGCTAAGTAAAGCTATGTGATAAAATAAAATGGATCAACAATAGTAGATGAGCGGGAGTTAGCAAGGTTATTTAATGAATGCTTCGCTTATATTACTGATCAAATGGTAAGTTCACTCGGGAAGCCTTCAAAGAATTACAATGAACAGATTCCCATTAATATGACCTCCATATTTTTCAGCCAAACTACTTCAGATGAGGTAAGGACTATAATTGGAAAATTAAAAACTTCCAACGGTCTTAATAACTTGCAAACTAAATTGATAAAACTTTTCTTGAATAATATTACTGTGTTAATTTCTGATATGTTTAATTTGTGTCTGGAACATGATACATACCCTGATGAGCTAAAATGTGATAGGGTGGTTCCAATTATAAAAATGGTGATGTCTCCCTGCTACAGAACTACAGACTAATCTCTACTTTGAATATCATTGCTAAAATCTTTGAAGAACTGATATTTATAAGACTAAGCAATTTTTTTCTTCTATTAACAAGATATTTTCGCCCAATCAATTTGGGTTTACAAAACATATCGATACTTCTCAGGCAATTAATTTGAGCAATATTAATGTACTTAATGCTTATTCCAATAAAACTCATGTGATTGGAGCATTTTTGACTTTAGTTGGGCTTTTAATACTATAGATCGAGACATATTATTAGCAAAATTACATAGATATGACATAAGAGGAATTGCTTTCTAAATAGTAGAACACAATGTGTTCAAATACACAGACTTTAAATCGTCCCCAAAATTTGTAACCACAGGGGTGCCACAAGGTAGATGTCGTGGCCCCCTACTATTTAACATCTATACTAATGACTTGAACCTATTGCTAACTGATGTTAAAGTAATAATGTATGCCGATGATATCGTTTTCCTTGCAGTGCTTGATTCCTTGAATTTGTTGACACTATTTATGGAGCAAGAAACTACGTAAAATCTGCGACTGGTGTAAATATAATAGGCTGGTTTTGAATACTAATAAAACTAAACTTGTGTTTACATCTTTTTCTATAACTACGTCAAATATTTGCATCGGGACATAATTAAATTTGTGGACAGCTTTAAGTACCTTGGGGTTGTTGTGGATAAAAATTTAAAATACCATGACCAAGTTAACCATGTATACAATAAAAAACATTCGACTGGTGGCTATTACAGATCGCATTAGGGAGTACCTTGACCTCCAAAAGCCGCAAAAACAATGTACTCTATTCCTTGGTTCACTCTTCGTTGTTTTACAATATTGAGCATTGAGGTGTGTGGGGTTATATGGTGTCATCACTTAGAAGAGACCGAATACAAATAATTAAAAACAAGTCAGTTAAAAATTTCGTTGGTAAATTTTTCCTTCTTGTACAACTCTAGATATTTACAAGAAGCTACGAATATTGAGAGTCAGTGAAATATGTAAATTAAGAGTGAATGAAGTCATTTATAAGACTCTAAACTGTGGCTACTTTCGCGAAATTAGACCGTTCTTACGTGATAATGTTTCTAAGTACTCTGTGAGAAATCTTAATGATATTCGGGTTCCTTATCCGAGGGTTGATGCTGTGAAGCTAAGTTTTTTGTATACGGGACTTTCAGTTTGGAATTCCTTACCATTAGCAGTACGAGAGGCTTCAAATGTGATGAAAAATAAAAACCATCTTAAAAATTATTTTTTGGGGCAATCCTGAAAGTTGGTGGAGGAATATTTTTGGTTGTTCTGATGGAAATTTTTCCTCTAAAGGCAGGTTTCGCCAAGGCGGTTCGATACAGTACCCCCCTGCGGCGTTAAGAGTTCTCAAGGGGTCGATTCATACGCGAGGGTCGAAAGGGGTCGATAAGTCCCAAGGAGGATTAATTAAACTGTCTAGGAAATAGTAATATTCCAACAGTATTTTGATGATATATATATATATATATATATATATATCTATAATACTAATATATATATATATAGTATATATATATAGTATATATATTTATATATAT
The DNA here is from genome assembly GCA_015478945.1 of Trachelipus rathkii. Taxonomy (NCBI): domain Eukaryota; kingdom Metazoa; phylum Arthropoda; class Malacostraca; order Isopoda; family Trachelipodidae; genus Trachelipus; species Trachelipus rathkii. Next base: position 4,584 of record JABUQX010045602.1, read on the forward strand.
ATATATATAAATATATATATAATATATATATATATAGTTATATATATGTATATAAAAAAAATATATATATATAAAATATATTATATATATATATATATATATATAATATATATATATATATATATATATATATATATATATATGCATATATTATATATAGTATATTAATATATATACTATATAGTATATATACTATATATCTATATATATATAATATACTATATATATTATAATATATATAATATATATATTATATATTATATATATATATACCTATATATATTATATATATATATAATATAATATAATTATATATATATATAACATTTCGTCTTTAAAATAAGCAGCTTTCAACTCGCAATATCAATAATCTTACTGTTCTCTTCAGACACATCCATTCCATTAATATCAACTATT
>JABUQX010045603.1:0-17500 GCA_015478945.1 Trachelipus rathkii
TATGTCGACGACACCCATTTTAAATGAATAGCCTTGGTAGGAGATTTTACTCCATCATCGGGATTCGAACATTGGACACCGCGTCGCAGTAGTTAACAATAACCGGATGTTTCTAACCACTAGGCCATCCATGTCCCCCAAAAAAACGCTTCAAGGTAGTTTTTAAAGCACCCGGTTTTCTTTCATCCCATAATTGTTGAGTATTACTCAAAGGCCTATATGTCCAATCTGGAAAACAAATCCTTCGTGAAACAAACAACTTTAACCCCGTATTTTACATAAGGTATGTCGACGACACCCCTCACTATCTTTAGGAACATAGATCATATACATCGTTCATCAATAAATTCAAGAGTTGTCATGCGTAAAAAATTTACATACTAAACCAACTATAACTGACAAAATATTATGGTAACAAAATTTCACCATCAGTGCCACACAACTGGATGCTTCAACCACTAGGCTCATCCATGTCCCCCCCAAAAACGCTTCAAGCGCAGTTTTTAAAGCACCCGGTTTTCTCATCCCATAATTGCTGAGTACTCAAAGGCCTATATGTCCAATTGGGAAAACAAAATCCTTCGTGAAACAAACAACTTTAACCCTGCAGATTTACATAAGGGTATGTTTGACGACACCTCTCTACCATTCTTAGGAACATGTAGATCATATACACTGTCTACTCAGCTTAAATTCAAGAGTTACACATGCTTAAATTTCATGATACGAAACTTAGGCTAATAATGCTATCTGCTTTAGACATCAAAATCAGAAGACTGACGTATTGATATTTCCTATAGGCATTACATGCAAGTCAAACCTACTTGATACGGTCTTGTATATGAACTATGGATCCTTATTCACCGACTCGTTTATAAAGAATCTATCTTAAAACTTTAGTTTACAGAGTACATACAACCTATGTTCAACTTGGAAACTTTTTGATGTGAAGAAATTTGCTGCATTAAATAAAATTTACTCAACTGTAATCATCCACAAGAGATCTTAGTTAGAGCATGAATTAATAAACCATTACAAAATTATAGAATAGTAGTAAAATAATAAGAAAATTAGATATCTCTTCTTCAAAACTTCCAATAAAGAAGAGAAGTGCCTCCGTAATATTTTGAACTCTCGTCTCAAAACTAAAGACACCCCAAAAATTAAAGTCAGACTATACCATAAGTCCAAACAACTGTCATCTTCCTTTAGCACAAGAGATGCTTTGACTGATAACCATCACGTTGTGTACCAATTTAACTGCCCTGAGTCAGACTGGTCGACATATATTGGTTACAGGACGAATAGATTATCGGACAGGGCAGGCTATCAACATCGCTGTGTCCCAGCAAATATTTGACAGGAAATGTTTCGTCACAAATAACTATAGGTAATATTTCAAACACTTGCAATATTATACAGATCATATGAAGTCCAGAAATCAAATGAAGTTCCAAAACACATTACACATAAAATTTAATGTATTATCTGTCAGACTCATTATCATTTGATTTTAATTATTATATAACAATTTAAGACTCATTCTTACAAGAAGAATCTTCTCTGAAGATGTGTCTCAAGTAGAGACAAAAACGCGTCGGGAAATTAAATAAACATTTTTCTTTGAGTCTGAGATTTGATTCAATAAATTATTTTAAGTGAATTAATCATGTACAGAAATAAATATTTAGAACTTTGGAAATAAAATCAAAAACTTTTATAAAATCAAAGGCTGATGTTGAATTCCTATATTATTATTATTATTATTATTATTATTATTATTATTATTATTATTATTATTATTATTATTATTATTATTATTATTATTTCAAAATTTATCTTTTTCACAGGAAAACACACTTCACCCATTCACAGATGTCAAAGATAAGATTGAAATAAAAGAAGAGCCAATGGATGTTGTGGAAGAATATTCGGAGAATGGTCAACTAATAATATTGATGGTATTAATGATTTAATTTTTTTAACATTTTATCCAATTAAAAAAATGAAATATATCCTATTTCCATTCCACATACAAAGCATGTAAAGAGAGTTCCATACTTCATATTAGTTAGGCAAACCCGACTGGGGCTTATTAACCCCATATAAAAAGTTTCATTACACATATTTATCAAATTTGTCATTTAGATGAAAGTCGGGTAAGTATAGAGAATTAAAAGTTTATTTTATTTGAGGCTCTTATGGATTGAACAAGGGCTTTGGCTAAAAAAAATTAAAAAAATCCTTTCACCTTCTTTTGAACAGAAAGAAAAGGCTTGTCCGAACATAAACCTTAAAGAAGAAATTGAAATCAAATGTGAACCATTGGATCTCAAAAAAGAATTTGAAATAAAACATGAACCGTTGGATATTAATGAAGAATATACGGAGAATGATCAACATATTGAACAGTTTTCTGGATTAGACAAAAATCAGGTACCAATGGAGAATTTAAAGTTTGAGTTTCTTGTGAGTTATTCCAGGACAAACATATAAGTGGTTAATACCTATAATCTGTGGATGTATTAGATTTATTAATTTCAGTTTTAATTAATAAATTTTATTTTCATTAAAAGGTACTTTTGCAAGGGTTTAAAATCAAATTGTTTTAATCTTAATTCCACTTAATAATGTTTAGTTTTTTTTTTGTTTTTTTTTTTTTGTAGATTTATGTTGGTGATGTTGATCATCGCGAGAAAGATGACAGACTGAAAGTAAAAAGTCTAAGAAACGAACCTCAATCGTCAAGAAGAAAGTACCAAAAAATTAAAAACAAAAATGTGGAAAGTCATGAAAAAGATGAATCGGAACTTCAGAAGTCACACAGTAAGAAATTTAAATGTAATCAGTACAGTTTTGAATGTAAAGTCAAATCAAATTTAGAGATTCATCTGTGGATGCATTCAAATACAAAGTTATTTAAAAGTGTTCCGAATGTATCTATGAATGAATCGTAAAAGAAACTTACAAACACACATGTTAATAATGGGAATGAAGAACTGTTGGTATTGTATGATTGTGCTATCCCAACTGATATAGCAGTTACCCAAAACAGACCTGACATAGTAGTGAAAGATAAGAGGGAACAGAAATGTTATTTAACAGAGGTGGGAGTTCCATTAGACAATAACTTGTTGGCTTATGAACGTGAAAGAGAGTTAAAATATCAAAGATTGAAACATGAAATAAGAAGAATGTGTGAAGTCGATGACATCATAGTGATCCAGATAGTAGTAGTAGCACTGGAAGTAATGAAGAAAAGTCTTCTCAAACATCTAAAGAAGCTCTTAGTGTCGGTTACAGGTTAGAATTGAGTAAAATGGTAGTTAGGAAGAGCATTGCTCTCTTAAAGCTTGTGTTGAGATGTGGATAACATTAAACAGGATGACCTTATGATGGCCAATGTTTGACCACGGTTATTTTTGTAACAAGCCCTTAAATGGGAGAGATTTAAAAAATATAAAAAAATTATTTAAGAGCTCTGAATGCGACTATGAATGTAATCATAAAGGAAGCCTAAATTTACGCATGTTCTCTCACAAATGTTTAATTATTTTAGTGTTCTGAGTGCAGCTATGAATGTAATTGGAAGCAAACCTTACAATTACACATGTTTTCACACACAAATGTTATAATTATTCAAGATAGAACAATTAGGAAAAGATGGCATCGGAAAGCAATATAAAAATGAGACAAACATCAGCGTACATGTAGAGTGTGCGCCGAGACACAGAATCAGTCCTCACATTCTAGCAGGATGTCAGACCTCTAGACAGAAAACTATACACTGAAAGGCCATAACACCATCTGCAAGTTGATCCATTTTAAATGTGCCAAAAGTATAAATAACATCAGGACAGAAGCGGTCAACTACTGGAAACACCAATCCCCCAGAAATGGAGAAAACAAAGAGGTGCTGCTACTCTATGATCTCGTCATCCCAACGGAATGTAGCAGTCACAGCCATTAATAGACCGGACATCTAGTCAAGGACAACAAAAGAGATCAAAGTGCTAATATAATAGAAGTGGGAGTCACAAATGATAATAACACCGCAGAGTATCAGCATATGAAAGAGAAAAGGAGATAAAATATCAAAGACTCAAACCACGCCCTCCCACCAGAGAAGTGGAACACCAATGACATCGTGGTGATTCCAATAATAGTCGGTACGCTGGGTGTAAGCAGCCAATTCAATAAAACATTGGAACGAACCCAGCGATAGCTGTACCGGGTGGCGAGTGTAACGCGACCGTAATGGTTGTAAAGGAAGAGGTCATTGCAATCTTAGCGACTTGTGTTGGGATTTGGGTAAAAATCTTTTTGGAATGTCCTTATGATGGTCAAGGTTTGACCACGGACATCCAAGATCTAAATACCTATAGATCTCCGAATAACCCCTTAAAAGTTTTCACACACAAATGTTAAATTATTTAAGTGTTCTGAGTGCAGCTATGAATGTAATCATATAAAAGCTTATTAAAAAAACTTGCTTTGAAACATTCTAAATTTTAAATAGTCCTCATTAAAGATCCCATTGACATAGTTACAACCAAAATACTAATAGTCGGTTTGCGTAGTGAGCATTACAGAGGTAGTTCTTTCTGGAAAGGAAACATGCATTGTTTGCTTTCTCTACATTGAAACTTCATAAACATTGTTTAATTCTGGTTGCTCTCGTGCTTTCATCGAACGAACGCTGACGTTAATAAATATTTTCATTTTCACACTTTAGAAATTGATGTTATTTATAAGTAATACAGAAATCGTACAAAATAAATTCAGAAGAAAATGCAGCAATATTTCTGCTTCTCTCCCTCTCTTCCCGTCATTTCTGGCACGATGGTGAAATGTGAACTTTAACTTTGCTTCTTCTTCTTCCTCTTCCTTTTCTCTTGTTTCAACTTTGCTCTTCTTCTTCTTCTTCTTATCTTGTTTCTCCCGAAGACATCACTGATGTGTGACCTTCTTTTAAAGCTGAACACTTTGCTCAAATCGTTGCCATTAACTCAACATTATATTTTCAGAGGTATATTTTCCTCCTCCCTCCAACTGATTTTTGCCTATCAATCTTATTCCTTCCACATAAGTGACTTCTAATGTATCTGAGCTTCATACTAAAGAGCCGTACTTCCTAACAGTGCTCCTCTTGTAGTTTTAAAACGTGCTTTCGACCTTGCAATGTTCCTTTGTAAACTGGTTCGTCTCTATAAACTTCGAACTTTTATTCATGCTGAATGCATGACCTCATTCAACGGGTGCTAAAAAAAATGGTGATCCTTCTTATTCCTCTATCGTCCTTTCGCTTTAACATCTGCATTTTCCAAAGATTTTGAATCTATCGTTACATGATAGATTTTGTAATTTTTTAACATTTCAAATCCTATATCAGTTAGCTATCGCTTCGGTAAAGAACGTCCAACTGATGATCTTTTCGTACTTTCTGATTTTTGGTTCTCTTTTGTTGTGGTGTTGAATATCTCGAAAGCTTTTCATAGAGTCTGGAGAAAAGCTTCGATTTGTAAACTAACCTCATTCGGTGTCATCCCTCTCAAAGTTTTCTGATTTCTTATCCGACCGTTGTAGACGGCCACAGTTCATGCTTTAAGGTTCTAGTCTATCGTCAACTTTTTATACTCTTCTTAATAACCTTTTCATATGTTATCACCTATCCACTATTTGTTGATCACCCCACCCTTCAATACTATTTTAATTTTCCAAAGCATCCCACTCAGCCTCCATCAATTTATGCTAGGAGGGTGGCCTTGGAGAAACTCTCCTCCAATGCTCCTCTTATTTATAATTGGACAGAGCTAATGATTGTTTTGAAAACCTCAAAATATTTTGTCTACTAAGAAAAATTTTTGCAAAGATACCCGAGTATATATATATAAAAGTTTTTTTTTATAGTAGACAGAAGATTTTGAGGTTTTCAAAACAATCATTTGCTCTGACCTAAAAATAACACAAGAGTTCTAACACTGGGACTGAGTAGCTAGCTTAATAATGGACCTACAAATAACACAAGGGTAATAACGCTGAGACTAAGTAGCTAGCTTAATTATGGAACAAAAAATAACACCAGTGTCATAACACTATGTTGAGATTTCTTTGGAAATCATACAAATAGATGGATTACATTGTGAATACTCAACATGCGTTGATATCCTTGGAAATCATACAACTGGTTGAATTATGTTGTGATGGTTCAACATTTTGTCCTGATTTACTTGTAAATCAAACAAATTATTGGAGTACATTGTGGCAATTCAACATTTTTTCATAATATATCCTTGGAAATCATACAAATCACTGGGTCCCATTATGGTGGCTAAATATTATGTTCTGACAACCTTGGAAATTAAACATTTAATTGGATATCATTGAAAGGACTCAAAAAGATGTCCTGAACTCCTTCTTAATTATATAATTCGTTAGATTATATTGTGATGATTGAACATGGTACCCTGACATCCTTAGAAATGGTACAAATGGGTAGATTATTTTTTAATGACAACGGTACGTCCCTCTATCTATGAAAATTACACAAACATCAATTTACAAGTTACATTCATGTGATACAGACAAATACTAATTGAATTGCCAGCTATAGATATGAAATCACTTTTTTTTTATCTTGATGAATACCAAAATTCAGTGCATCACCGATATTGCGCAGAAGCGTTTGAATGGCATAGTGGAGTAATATCTTTAATCTATGTGGTTTTTCTTACTTTTTTTATTTATTTTTATTACCAGATGCCATTCAGTGATGGGGAATTTTATTGAATCCATTGGAGATCCTGTTAGTAAAATTAAAACCGTACTTTATGTAATTGTCATATTAAGCGAATTATCTGAACAGGGCAGCGATGCTTATTAATTATGGTACTAAAAATGATAGTTTTTATGTTCTCGGGGACAACTCTGTGGTATTGAAATTATTCCTTAATTGGGAGTCGGACAGTGTGAGTCGAGAGATATAGATTCAGTAAAATATCGGCTCTTGGAAGTCGGACATTGAAAGGTACGGAGAGCCTGTCAATAAAATATATTTTTTATGCCGACTCTCCCTGTTTCTGTGCTGGCGCTTATACATACATATAATTTATAATTATCGTTGAATTAAATAACGATTGGTTTCAATTTATTGAAATCTATATATGACTGAACTTTCATCTATATATGATATGAGATTTTACAATTAATTATTTATTATTATTATTATTATGTATTATTATTATTACTATTATTGTATTATTTATTATTATTAAGAGACTGAGGAATCAAAAATTTGATTCGCTATAAATTAATTTTACTGTGGGATGTTTTAACCACATTTAGACACCCCTTAACCTCCCCATGCTCTTCACAGTCTTACTATTCTAATAGAATAATTACACTATAAAATCATTCGATAATTTATACAATTAGTGATGGACTTAAAATACTACTATAGTTATTAATCCTAATGTATATAAATTATTATTACTATAAATATAATCTGTTAAGTGTTTGGTAGTATATATATATATAATTAAATAATATATATTAAGTATATATAATATATATTTTATTTTCAAATTATTAAATTATTTTATTGAATAAAACCAAACCTCATTCTATATTATGATTAGAGAGTTATAAATGACCGGAAGGAGAAAGAGAGAGAGAAGTATATACATTTCTCGACTCAGCTGAGATGAGAGAAGGAGATGTGCAATGAGAGATTGAGGCTGAAAAGACTCAATATATTGAGAGAGTGAGAGAAGAGATGCAGAGAGACGTGACATGAGGGGAGAAATAGAAATCAGACGTGAAGAGCGAATTTTTTAAGAACGTTAGTGGAAAAGCAGAGATTAGTACCGGAGGCATTGCCCCCTATTTTAGGAAGAGAACCTACTCTTGAGAAAGAAGAGATGAGAGAGAGAGAGAGAGAGAGAGAGAGATTTAAAATATACTTTTTAATTATTCGTCATCGTCAAAATTTCACAATTGTCCTATCACTAGTTTATTGTATATATACTTGGGTTAGTTTCTTAACATTGATATATTTAATGGTAATAAAATGGCTCCTGATGATATTGTTTCTGCCACTGAACTTTTGAATGCTTTAGAGGAGACAATTCAGTCTGATATTGGTCTGGTGGACTCTAATGTCTCTACTGAGGAGAAGGAGTTGAGATCCATACTTAAAAATTTTACACAACAACACGAGCTAAAAAGTGCAAAAGATTTTCGGGTGAGGGGAGATCGCTTCTTTTTAGGTTTTTCATTTTATCGTTTGAAAACGTTTTTGGCTTTAGGAAAGACATAACAAATGCAACAAAATTGCGGTATCTTAAACCTCACCTCTCAAGTTATGCACTAAAAGATGTTGAACACCTCGCCAATGTAGATGAAAATTATTCTGTGGCCATGGGTATATTTGAAGGATTTGTATCTTGATAAGCCTTTTATTATAGACTCTGTTCCATAAGATAGACGCGGCTCCTATCTTAGACGGAAAATATTTAGACAACGTTCGCTCTTTCATTTCAGAAGTGAGAGCCTATCTTCACGAACTTAGAGTTCGATTTAGATTTTTTGGCAGAAAATTCCGCCGGAAATAAATTGATAAGTCACCTTTCCAGGAATTTTAAACCGTATTTGCCTTCCTCAATTTCTATCTGAGACGACTTAAAATCTCATTACTCGAGAGAGTATCCATCATTTATAATCTGTGGAATATAATTTTCTCTCATCTATAAACTGTCTTTGAATCATCTTTACAGAAAAAAACTCAATTGTATTTCGCATAACATTTCGCTCCTTCAGGACTTTAATGCTAAAAATCACTCCTCGTTAGTTCTCTTCTTACCAACAATCTAAGACAATACTTTTTCGTATAAATCACTTTCTTACAAACACTTCTCTTGTAAAATTTCGAAAGAATATACTGACTTCTTATATAAGTCGACAATATTACACCAATTGAGAGAAGAGTTCAGAAGGATGTTGTCAATCACCATACAGTGACTGTTGTCTACATCCTCCGTTGCAAACTTATTCATGGTAAAGCCTACATTCACACTGACACATTGCGCGGTCCTAAGTTACTTTGCGGGTATACGTCTTCAACTAACTCTCATAAGAATAGGGAGTGAGATGCAAATGCATTATATTCACAGAGCGCCATGGACGACTTCTCGTATTGGTGTCCATGGTCCGTATTCTCTAAGTTATCACAATACATAGACGCTAGCCGAGTCGAGACTGGCCCTCATATTGCCAAACAAGATTACATGTGATTTTATTCGAATCATGATTAAACTTGTTCCGCGTGAATGGAACTTCTATAACATGAGAATACACGGATGAAATATACTCTCTTAGTGCTCTCAGTACCTCCACCAGCACTACATGCTGTCACTTCTCTGAGTGCTCAACAAATCACAATCAAAATGCGCGATATTGCAAGTTGTGAGGATTAATCTCGTTCAACGTTCGCTTCTGATAGGATGAACATGGCGAAAGCTCCGTCTGCATTTCATAGACATTCTATGGACTCTCTCGATGTTTGGATGTACACAATCAGGGGAACACACTCCTCGAATGACAATTATGTATCTATACGAATATTATTTCTGTCTCTTATTTCATTTGCAATATTTATCCACTACCTTTACTGGCCCACTTCCCCAAACACGAGACCATTATTAACAAAAACATTCTACCAAATAACATTACCATCACATCATCTGATACCCTACCATTAAAAAAGATTTTCCTCCCACACAGAAACATAGCAAAAAACAACACTCAATGCATTTATACAGTCCCGTGCAACAATTGTGATCTAATTTACGTTGGTGAAACTCACGATTTTGAAAGAAGAACCAATCAACATCGTTATGATTTAAGAATGGACAACAGAAATTCAGCCCTTACTACTCCCAGAACAACCTCAAACCATAGCATTAACATAGGAAGGATGACACCATTGATCTACAAAAAAGAAGATTAGTAGAGTCATACTGTATAAGAAACAAAGAATTTTAATAAACAGGAAGACGAAATAAAAATAGATCATCTCCAAAATTCACTGATGAGTTCGACACAATACTACAAAAAAATTGAACAAAAAAATAATCAACCAAAATCAAATTTTAGATAACTAACATCGAAGAAATTCCAGATTTAGTAAAGAAATCACACTTGAAGAAGGTTCCATTTAAAAGTTTAGGAACGAAAGTTAGTATTATAATAACTATGTTTTTTATCTTGTTTTAATATGTGTAATTATCAATAAAAATTTAAAATAAATCTCTTGTGTTGATAAACTTAAGGGTTAATTGAATATATAGGTTATTATTTATATATATATATATATATATTATATATATATATATATATATATATATATATATACTTATATATATATAGTATATATATATATATATATATATATATATATATATATATATTATATATATATATATATAATTTAATATATAAATATAATATATATATATATTTTTTTTTTTTTTTTTTTTTTGAGTCATTGTACAGGATCCACCACGGCTCACAAAGACGGCCAACTGGGTTCAATAGTTTGAAAAAAATCAACCACCCATGGGTGGTCCTGGATCTTTACATATTTCAAAACGTCAAAAAAAGATTAAATAGAGAAACGAATAATTTCAGTCACTTAAAAAAACAAAAACTAAACATAAGTGTATCCTTGCAGTCATATATCTAGTATTACATAAACAAACATCAAATATTATGGAGAGATATTCATTCTTGTAGAACAAGAACAATAGCATTACTACTTAAAGTGGGAAGATTCGCGATAAGCATATGGGATAATCTTTTGAAGGTTGTTATCGGATCGTAATAGTAGGAAAATAAAACGGCGGCGAATAGAGTTCAGCTGGGAACAATCAATGAAGATATGGCGGACAGATTGGCTGGGTATGACTTCGACAAAATTTGCAAATGGGAGGGGGGTTTCCGTAACATATAGTGGACTGTGAGCTGATATTTAGTATGGCCAATACGGGGGGGAGGGGGGGCGTTGCGGGGGCAAAAAGGTATCCACCTCGTGTAAGCGTTTTCGTCGGTGAGCAGTGACCACTCCCCTATGGATCGGCTTATATATTTCTAAGCTTTCGCTCAGCCTCTTTGATCATTCGATCCAGCGCTCTTGCATAAAGATCGAAAAACCTCCTGTCGGATGAGCAGGATATATATATAATTAATAATATATATATATATATATATACGTATATTATATATACTATATATATATAATATATATACGTATAGTATACTATATATAATATATATATTATACTAATAATAAATTATATATATTAATATATAATATACTATATATAATATATTATATATATACATATATATATATATATATTATATTATATATAAGTATATACTGCTGAGCCGACTTCTGGTATAAAGCTCTGGTAGATTTTGTATGTGTGAGTACTAGAATTCTAATGGTTAAATTTAAGTTTGAAAAGGTCAAGGTATGTGTGGTTTAAACATTTGGTCCATCTGAGAGTAATCTGAATGATGTTTTGGATAGGGTGAGTAGGAGTTTCAGATTAACTGTGTTGGGTAAAATAAATGGTTGGAGAGATGATCAAAAAAGGTGATTTTTGGGTGTAGGGAGAAAAGGAGAATGGTATGAAGGTGATTGATTTCTATGAGGAGAGAGGTATGTGTGTGAGTAATACTTTCTTTAAACACAAGAGTATTCATAAGTATACTAGAGTTGGTGTTGGGAGGTAGGTGAGATGGCATCGAAGTGAAAAGTATGATTGATTTTCTATTGGTTAAAATGGAAATGTTGAAGTATGTGTTGGATGTTAAATCAGTGAGGGGGTTACGAATGGGATTATCGGATCATTATGTTGTTTTATCTAAAATTAAGTTAGTGGGGATATGGACGGAGAGGGAAGTGTTGATATAAGGGAAAAGTGGTAGAATTGAAAGAGTGAGAAGTTAAGTGAACAAGGTAATAAGGGTAAGTATTTAAGAGCGCTCGCAAGTAAATCGCAATGAAGGAAGCGGTTGTTAGAAGTGCAAAAGAAGTATGTGGATGTACTAAAGTAGGAAGTAAGAATGTTAACAGTGAGTGGTGGAATTGAAAGACGGTGATGCAAGCGGTTAAAAGTAAAAAAGAAGCGTGGTTGAATGTACTAAAAGCCAATGATTGAATGTACTAAAATCCAATGATGAGGTTTCACAAGAAAGATGTTTGAAATTATATAAGGAGGAAAAAAGGAACACTAAAAGGTGCATACGTAGGAGAGAAAAAGAGGCAAATGAACATTTTGGAAGAAGGATGAATGGAAACTTACAAAAGAATAGGAAGCTTTTATGGAAGGAAGCGAGAAAAGTAAAGAATAAGAATAAGGTGAATCTGCTTAGAATAATGAATAGTGATGGTGATTTCGTAATTGATGAAATGGATGTGAGGGGAGTGGGGGGAACACTTCGAAAATCTGCATAACATTGGCAGGAATGAAGAGGTGATAGTGAATGTGTGTGGGTTTGATGGTGCAAGAAGGAATAGGTATTTTGGGGATGATGTCATTAGTAAGGACGAGGTAATGGGTAGAGAGGAAGTTGAAGTATGGTAAATATGCAGGTATTGATAAAATTACTGGTGAAATGATCAAGAACGGAGGAAAGATGATGATTGATTGGATTTGGAAGTTGTGTAACAAAGCGTTTATGGAGGGTATAATTCCGAGAGATTGGAGGAGAGCAGTAATAGTACAAGGGGGATAAGGGTAACTGAAGGAATTATAGGGGGAAATAGTTTATTGAGTGTTGTAGGGAAGATATATGCTGGTATTTTGGCCCAAAGAGTGTGCCAAGTGACTGAATGACTAATTGGTGAAGAACAAGGTGCGTTTAGAAATGGTAGAGGATATGTGGATCAAATCTTTACATTGAAACAAATGATTGAGAATATAGGGAGAAGAATAAATTGTATTTTTAGGTTTTATGGACGATTTGCAAACAGGCGTATGGACAGGATTAAAAGGGAAGCTCTATGGCAGCAGCAGTTAGTGATAGTATGGTGTTGGTGGTAGGCTTTTGAATGGAATCAAAAGTATGTATGACGATAGTGAAGCGTGTGTAAGAATAAATGAAGTCGAAATTAATTGGTTTAATACTAAAAGCGGAGTAAGACTGGGAGGTATTGTCTCCTTGGTCATTCAATTTATATATGGATGTGGTTATGAAAGAATTAGAGTTGAGGGTGGCCGGGGGACTGGTGTCAGGATATGATGGTGAGATATTGGGAAGAGGGTGGCGGTGCCCTAGCGCTATTAATATGCGGACTGATTTGATTTTGTGTGGCGGCATCTTGAAGAGAATGTTGAAGGATTTGGTGACAGATTTGGCAGGAGTTTGGGTAAAGGGAGGGTTTCGAAAAATGAACGTTAGATAGAGAAGGTTTATGGTTGTTGAGTGTGGACAGTTCCTCGTGTGAGTTTTTTGTTAGATGGTGAGCAGCTGGAACAAGTGTCTGAGTTTAAATATTTTAGGATATATGTTGGGATGATAAGGGAACGGATTGATGCAGAGTGTAGTAGGAAAGTTGTGAATGGAAGGAAAGTGGCTGGTGTGCAATTAAATCGTTGGTAAATGTAAAGGGACTAAGTCTTGAGTTCACTAAGGTCTTACATGAGGGTATGTTATTACCTGTGCTAATGTATAGTAATGAGACTATAGTCTGGAATAAGAGCGTATAGATCTTAAAGACAATGTGTTCATAGATGGACACGTCTTAGGGGATGTGTTTAGTGTGAGAAGAATTTGATAAATTGAGGAAGAACGTATAGAGAGTTATGTGGTGTGAAGAAAAGGATAAAAGAGGAATAAATGTACAAGTACGTTGAGATGGTTTGTCATGTGAAAAGGATGATAGTCAGTTGGTAAAGCGGATGTACAGTGGTGAGTGTGCTTGGAAATTCGACGCGGGCTTGGAGACGAAGGAAAAAGTGATTGACGTCCAGTAAAGAATGCCCTGGAGGAGAGAAACGTGAGCTTTGGCAGAATGCGAGACGAAAGATGATTAATATGGGAATGCACTGGGGTTTAGTGACGGGAGTATGGTGTGGTCCGCCTGGGCAAAAGGGCATGAAACACCATCATTGAAGAAGGATGCCATAGTTGAGAGGTCCGTCGCGGTCCCGCGTAACCTGGGGATTTTTCTGACTGCGACGACGTGTCTCACTAAAAGTATATAAGGGGCTGGTAAGGTCTGGGCATTCTTTTTTGGATTTCGTTAATCTTCCGACTTTAGTAAAACAATGGTTCTACTTCTGGTGCATTATATTTATAAACCTAACCCCAGGGCTGCGGAGGAAAGAAGGTGGGTGATATATATATATATATATATATATATATATATATATATACTATATATATATATATATATACTATATACACTATATATATATATATATATATATACTATATATATATATATATATATATATATATATATATATATATATATATATATATATATATATACTTACTTACTTACTTCTTACTTCCTCTCCCAGAAAGGATTTTCATCCTGTCAGTCGCGCGAGGGTCTTCCTCCAGACATCCCTTTCCTGGACCACCCTCCTCTTCTCTTCAACATCTCATTGTTTGCATCATGGCATCTTTTAGAGAAATCCTCCACCGATCGGTCCATCTCTTTTCTTCGGGGCCCTTACCCCTCGGTCTCTTCCTTCCGGTGTTCACTCCCATCTTCTTTTCGGCATCCTGTCCGGCTGCATCCTCTTTAGATGCCCGCACCATCTCAATCTTCCCACATCCATCTTCAGTATAATCTTCTTCACTCCTAAATTTTCTCTGATTACTTCGTTCCTTATTCTGTCTCTTCTGCTTCTTCCAGTCATTGTTCTCAGAGCTCTCATTTCCGCCGCTTGTATTCTGTTCTCCTCTCTTCTCGTAGTAGTCCACGTTTCGGCTCCGTACAGCAGCGTCGGGGTCAGTATGCTTTCGAAGATTACCTTTTTAAACATCTAATTCCAAACGTTTCCGTCCTTCATCAATGCGGTACAATGCTTCTCATAGCTTTGTCCATATTTTTCCATTCTTCTAGTAACCTCTCCTCCACATCCTCCCTCTCTGTCAAAACATCCACCTAGATAAACGCAGGAATCCACCGCCTTCACCTCCTCTCCTCCTACCATCATCCTCATGCCTTCGTCGTTTCCTCCCGTTACCATAATATCTCTGTTTTATGTACATTCATTTTCATCCTGCTTCCTCCAACTCTTCCGCAAACAGCCTCACCACCTTCTCTCCCCTTCTCATTCCTCTTCACTCCAACATGCTAGATCGTCGGCATATGCCATTATATCCCCATCAAAGATTCCCAATCTCTCCTTCACTTTACTTCACTTACCTACATCTAAATATAATCATAGAACTTACATATAGGCGATTAATATATATTATATTATATATATATATATATTATATATATATATAATATAGTATATATAATATATATATATATATATACTATATACTATAGTATTATATATATATATATATATATATATATAAATCCAGTTTAAAACTCACAATCCATTATCTCCAAAAGACTACAATAAGCTACAGGAAAAGGAAATACAATTGTTGGAATCCTGGTTAAATTTTTTAGTGCGGAAAATGTAGAAAAAAAAACTCAAAAACTACAACTAGCTACAGCAAAAGGGAATACAATTTTTGGAATCCGGGTAAAATTTTAGTTCGTTAAAATGATAATATAAAATAAACAAAAAAAACCAAAAAAACAAAAGGAACAAAATTATTGTTAATAATTTAGTAATATGAGGGAGAAGTTCCTAATTTAAGACCTTTTTATACGCTTACTTCGTTTAAAATTTAATAGACTTATTGTAGTTATTAGTTAAAGTTATTTTTATTTTTTAAAACTAAAGAATACCCAAGGGTATTACCGCCACCGATGGACAGGAAAGTCGGGGTCTCTCGTGCCTTCCGGGCGAACTACGGGGTAGGGACTATTTCCCCCCCTCCGGGGAGGGTCTCTCGCGAACACCCCGGCTCATTTGGTATCTGGGTGTCGCTGGGGGTTCCTCTCCGGCCCCTCCCCTAGGGAGTTATGGCAAAACATCTCCCCTGTTTTGTTTCCCCCGTCGGCTCGAGACCCCCTACATTGCCGTTGCCTTGTAATACCATTACAAATAAAATATATATATAATTTTATACTTATATTATAATATATATATTTACATATAGTATAATAATATTACAGAGATATTATATATATTAATATAAATATATATATCCCAAATGCTCCTAAAAAAAAATAGCAAAATATTTATTTTATTTATTTTTTTTTGTGTTTTTTTTTACAGTTTCCGCCACTAAAATTTTACCAGGATTCCAACAATGTATTCCTTTTCCCTGTAGCTATTGTTATTTTTGAAGATATGGATTGTGGTTTTTAAACTGGATTAAAACCATATAATAAATAAAATATATATATATATTAATATATTACTATAATATATATTATATATATATATATATATATAATTTATATATATACATAAATATATATTTTATATATAATCAGAAAGTCATTATATATTGATAATGGTTCTGAATTAATAATTAATTAATTAATTAATAATTAATTCCTTTTCCTGTAGCTATTGCAGTTTTTAGAGATATGGATTGTGGTTTTAACTGGATTTCACCATAATATTATATAATAATATATAAATAAAATATAAATATAATATATAATATATATATATATATTATATTATAATATATTATATATATATATATATATATACATATTATAATACATATATATCATAGTCTTCAATTCACAGCGTCTGAGAGAGGATATAGTAATTCAGTAAGGATCGAAAGCTAACGCTCTAAACATCCAGAAGACTTATTTTAATATGGTGATAAAATTTATTAAGATGAACTTTTGATATATTTGCAGTTTATATTAATTTCAGGCCTCCTAACTTGTACTTTTACAAACTTGCTCTGTTTTTATTGCTTTGAGTTTACTATATATATATATATATTATATATATATATATATATATAGGGTTCTATTATTTAACTATATTTTATATTACTTTTAATAATTAAGAGAGATCCATGTTCATATAATATATATATAACATTAATTTATAACAAATTAAGCGAGTCTTTAACATGGTAATGGCATTCTTATATTTTATGTAACTTCTTCATAAAGTGTCATGAAAGCTTTTAGCGTTTGTCTCAAAGAATCTAATTACAAGGAAAAAAAAGAAAAAAGTCAGAGAGTAATGGGGCGTTAAGCGAGAGACTGGGACAGGGTAAATCGTGCTCTTAAGGCAGTACGAATTTCAGAAAAATAAGAGCCAATAAACGTTCGTGTCTTTTTGTTTATGGTTAATAAAGAAAATTAATATAT
>JABUQX010045603.1:20000-26260 GCA_015478945.1 Trachelipus rathkii
TATACAGAATTTTAATTTTATTTTTTTGTAATTTTGTAATTTTAATTTTTCCCTTTATTATCTTTTGCCAACCGCCGGTATAGCAAGATGTTTCTTAAGGACCGCGTTTCTACGAGGGACGACTGGTATGTGACAAATATCATGATTAAAATGACCTTTGACTCTATACTTTCGAAAACTTTAAATATGAAACAATATTTTCACACTCGAACCGGGCTAGCTTTAATACTCTAGAACGGGGTTGGGGATATTTTTTATTTTTATTTTGAGATTTTTTTTTTTTTTTTTTTTTTTTTTTTTTAACACAATTAGCCTTTTTTTTTTTAATTATATTTTTATAAAATTAGTTGAATAACCTAAATAACCTAAATTAATAATCCTAAGTAGCCTATTAATAATAAGTTTTGGTAAATAAATTAATTATTAGTTTAATTAAGTTATTTAAATTATATATATATATATATATATATTTTATATATATTTTATATATATATATATTTATAATATAAATATATATATATATATTATATATATATATATATATATATTAGTAATATATATATATATTATAATATATATATAATTAATAAAAATAGACATTGCATCTATAAGGCTATACTGTAGAATGTCTGAGAGTCATTTGATTTGGTTCATTATTAAAAAATTGACTTGAAACAACAATTGTATGAATTTTACTTATTATGTAGATTGAAAGTATACTTATCAATATAATTTAGGGTAATTAGCTAGGATTAATTATTTAATTTAGAAAAAAAAGTTGGTCTAAAAATAAAAAAATTAAAAAAAATCATGATTTTTTAATAAAAAAAAATATCGTAAAAAATATCAAGTGATTTTAATTATATTTGATTCTTTTTTGTTGCAAATCCTTGGCTCTAGAATTTCTAGACTTGGGGATAAAATATAAATTTGTACAGGGTTTATTATTATATTAGGTTTAAGGACTATAACTATGTTCATATTATTATTATTTATTATTATTATTTATTATTATTAATATTATTATTATTATGATTATGATTATTATTATTATTTATTATTAATATATTATTAAAAGAATATTAACTTTAAAGTTAGAAACGTACTACAAAATGACAAAATTTTATTAACTAACTGTTTAAGCAATAAATTTTTAAAATTTTTACAAAAGATTTCCTTAATTTTCTTACTTAAAATGAATTTTATTTGAATTTTGAAATGTTGTGGTGTAGGAAAAATAAGTGCTCTTTCATTTGTGGAGTTAACTCATTCTATTACTTCCTCAAAACATCGGTTACCCGCTTCCTGAAAAAAAGCTTTTTAAACTTTTGAAGACCAGTAGAACTTATATAAGTGCGTTTCCAGAAGCCCACTGCAGCCCGGCGGAGAACAACAGGCGCACTATACATCGTTTACGAGCCGTTTTGCTCCCTTTCTAACGTTCACGTAAACGTCGGCACAGTCAGGCGCTTTCCGTTGTTAAATTCCGATTTTCAGGAATAATAAACGGGCGGGCTGCGCCTCGAATGAATTACTTTTTGTTACAAACAATATCTTTTTACTTAAACATGTGTCGGGACAAATGGCTTTGCCAAAATTTTTTAATATTTAAGTTAACCTTTTATATTAAGGATACTTAATATATTGTTATCATTTCATAAATTAGATACATATAAGTATAAGAGTCATGGGCGTAGGGCAGGATTTCATTTAGGGGGTTGCAAAGGTTTGAGTGATATATAATAATAATATGAGTATATATATTATATAGTATTATATTATATATATATATATATATAATATATATTATTTATATATATATATTATATATATATATATATATATATATATATATATATAATACGTTGTAATAATAATTACGACTTCATAATTATCTATCGATTGATGTATCTTTTTCAGTTTTTCCACTAATTAAAACCCTTAAAAACGTCGTCTGGCAAAAATATTAGGTTCATTTATTTTTGTATTCGCCAAGATTTAGGGGTGGACAAGTGCTCCTCTGCCCCCCACACCCGAATTATATACATATAAGTACAAGAGTATTGTTTACAATTGCCAGCTGATCCGGCGGGCGCGCCTCGTCCAGTTTTCCAGGTACTCAAATTTTTCCTGTCTCTGATTGGTGTTAATAGTAATTTTTTCAATCGAAGCGTATTCCGAGGTCGCATTTTTGCACGCGGCTGCAACTCGGGCGCTTTCTTGGAAACGCAAGCATATAGTGAATATTTCCTTTTTTAATTAATAAATTTATTCGATTCCGCTTATCCAAATTTGGCTTGCAGAACTAAGAGCTCACAGAATGGATATGACAAGATGACACAGATACTTCTAGAGAGATTCCACTTGTTAATCAGACAAGTTTTAAGAGAAAAATGTGGCGTTTCCAGAACCCCAGTGCTAGCCCGTGTGCAGCAAAAATCGACTCTTGGAAACGCTTCGAATTGAAAAAAATTACATTAAACCAATCAGAGAACAGGAAATTTTAGTACCTGGAAACGGCCGACGCGCGCCCATATACAATCAGCTTGGCAATTGTAAGCATACTTTATATTATTCATGTATCTATTTATTGAAATGATACATATATTAGTATCCTTAATATAAAAAGTTAACTAAAATTTTAAAAATTTTTGAGCAAGCCATTTCCGACACATGTTTTGTAAAAAGATTTGTTTGTAAACAAAGTATTCTTCGCTGCAGGCCCTCCCGCCCGTTAATTAATTCCCGAAATCGAGGATTTACAACGGGCGCCTGACTGTGAGTGTTTAGTGACGTAGAAGTGCGCAAACGGTCTCTGGAAACGATGCATGTGTGCCCGCCCGAGCTGCAGTTGGGCTTCTGGAAAACGCAGCTTATGTAAGGTGTAGCTGAAAGTCGAAAGTTCCGGTTTGCCGGCCGAACTTTTTCAAGTTCCGAAAAGTTCCGATTTCCGGCCGCAACCAAAAATTCTGGTTCCGGAACATCCCTAATATAGTGATATATATACTATATATATATATATATATATATATATATGATATATATAATTATATATATATATATATATATATATTAGGATATCTAAAATAAATATAATGTATATATTAATTATATATAATTATATATACCGATATATTATTATATATATATATATATATATATTATATATAACCTATATTAATTATATATTTATATTATATTAATATATTATATATATATATCTATATATATAAATATATATATATATATATATATTAGTGATGCGAACGTATTCAAATTTACCAGTCGATGTCCGATTCCGATACCAGTCAAAAGTGCCGATTCCGATTCTTTTGAACCAATGTCTTCAACTATTGGAAAAATGCGTTGCAAATCAATGCGATCATTTCTTCGATAAGTCTGCTTGAATCTTTTGGATTATTTTGTCATTTTATATGCCATATATTTTCGGTGTTTAAGAGTGTCAATCAAAGTTGGTTGCCTAGAACATTGCAACTCAGTTTTTACTTTCCTTTTTAATTTTCTGGAAATATTTACCGTTAGAGATCTTTTTCCTTTTCTGTTATTGTCTTTTCCTTTCTTACCTTCCTCCTTTAATTACTTTTTGGATGTTTAGTATTTTAAATTGTTTAAATCATATTGTTGTTCTAAAGTCACCTCTATTGGTTCCTCTTGATCAGCGTTTCTCAACCTTTTAAGTCTCGCGACCCCCGAAAGCCAAAACGCATAAAGTTAGTATCCGACCTAAATAATTACCCCATATATTATAATATATATTGTATATGTATAATGCTATCCTAATATATTATAATATATATATTATATATTATATATTATATATATAATATATATAATATGAGTTATATTATTTAATATACTTATAAACTAATAACTAATATCATAACTATAATAATATATATATATCTATAGTATTATATAATATAAATTATTAGTATATATATTATATAAATATATATATATATATTTATATATATATATAATATTATTTAAATAATATATATATATTATATATTATATATATATACTATATATATATAGTATATATATATATATTTGTAAAAATATATATATATATCATATATATTAAACTTCCTAATATATAAAAGATGCTTTTCAATGCATTAAGTATAGTAATTTTATTTCAATAAAGTATTAACTTTTTACTAAACAACAACTGCAGTAATGTAACATTTGGTATAAAATTATTTTAATTTTTTTGGATGTTTAGTATTTAAATGTTTAATCATATTTGTTGTTGTAAGTCACCTCTATTGGTTCCTCTTGATATTTGGATTTTGCATAATTTGCAAAGAGTTTTTGATTGATCACCCTTAGCTATGTCGAATAATTTCCATGCTAAACTTTCTGATTTACAAGGAGATATTATATAATTTTCTGTAATTTGCTAGCTTGAAGAGGAAGGTAATGGCTTGCCATGAATTATTTGTATTATTAATAAATAACAATGTTTTATTTTTCAATGTGTTATTAATTTAAAATTTTAATATTTTAGTAATTCTTTAAAGTAATAAAAATCTGAAAAAGTAATATACTCATACTATATATAATATAATATATATATATATATATAGTACATATTATATTATATATATAAATATATCATACTTATATATATATATATATGTATATATGATATATATATATGTATATTATATCATAAATATATAATATATATATTATATAGTTATATAATAATATATATATATATAAATAATATATGTATTACTATTCAATAATAATAATCTATCATATTATATATATATATAAATATATCTATATAATATTATATGATATTATTATATATATATATATAATGTTTACATACAAAAAATGAAATATAAATTTGTAAAACAGATTCCAGTTCGGGAAATTATAAAAGGTTTTCATTCAAAAAGTACAAAAGTCTGGATAAAAAAAAAAGTGGACTAAACCAGAGAAATTTAAAGTTCTATTTTAATTCGTTTAACTTTCATCCATTTTTCTCCATTTTTTATATTTTTTGTAGGCCCTAGGATAGTTATTGCTTAAAGGTTGAAATGGATAAGACAAGCAGCTGTGTAGTATGTGTGTGTTATGTCCAGGGTGATATTTTGATCGAGACGAACAACTTTGAAACGTTAATAGCGCTATCGCCAAAAAACTGGACTCTTCAAGAGTAACTCAGTGTGCCAATATTGTTTAATAATATACTCGTAAAACTATAAAAATTATTCAAATTTCATTAATATATAATTCCCGTCAAGCATATTGCAATAGCTTCCAATTTAATTTTTGTAACCTCAAAAATTATATCACTGCTCACTTACGAGTTCACGGGGATATAAAATATACACTTTGGATAAACATGAATTGAAATTATTTCTGGACCGGAGGATTCGCAAATTGATTTATATTATGTGATATATTGATGTGACTGATTCCATAAATTTTAATCGGATTTTGTTGTATACACAATCGCATTTGTGAATGATGGACTGTGTGCTAACACACCATTTGTAAAAATTTTTTATGATTTTACCTTTTTCAAGAGGGTCTATCACAATTAGACTGTAAAAACATTTATTCTCAAATATATATAGTATATATATATATATATATATATATATATATATATAGTATTATTATATATTAATAGGACAGTCTATAAGTAGAGGACTCCGAATGTTCAATATTTAGGTTAGTGTTAATTTCAGTTTAAGTTTGTGTATTAGGTAATAGGTTTAGTTTAAGTTAGGTTAGGTTAGGTTATGGTAAGCGTTTAGATTATGACTTACCCAAAAATGTTAATTGTACTTCAACTAAAAACATTATTTACCAATAACGAATACATAATTAATTATTGATTTCTCGCTCTGGAGTCAACCCACTTATAGAATAGCCATATAGTATATTTAGTGATCTATAATTATATACGTTATATTATATAGTATATAATATACTACCTATAAAGTTAGTAATAATATTATATAATATCATTATCATATAGATAAATTATACTAATTAGTTATATCATATAGATATTATATTATGTGTTATAATTGATATTGTGATAATGAGTATAGATCCAAGTGGATTTGTAAGTCTCTGAGAGAATGAGAGGCACAAATCGCTAATTGATATGATACCATAGATCTTAATGATAGATGTATGATTAAACATAAAATAATCAAACTATGTGGAAATCTGAAATTAAAGATGTGCGGTGGGTCAAATATGCA
>JABUQX010045604.1:0-10000 GCA_015478945.1 Trachelipus rathkii
AGTACTTGTAAAAAATATGCATATAGTACTTGCAATACTTTATAGAGCCATTTTTATAACTATTGATCAAATATATATATTTGTTTTAATTTACATATTTCCACTACGATTGTATATTATTTTACTTATGATATATATTATATATATATATTATATATTATATATATATAAAACTTTTATTTTCACTGGGGTAGTTATATTAGCTAATTATTCATAACCTCACGAGCTTTTAATATGGATATATATAGCTTTTCTAAAGGTTAGGAACTCGAGCCTGATATATAATTATACTATAATATATAAATTATATATATATAATATATAATATATATATTATTATAATATATATATATTATTAATAATAATATGTATAGTTTATTATAATATCTATATATTATATATATGATTTTAATATATATATATATATATATATTATATATTAATATTAATATATATGATAAACTAAAATTATTGTTGTATATTTGAACGTGTAATATCACTAATTTGATGTATAATATAAATTTTTCACAATTACAATTTATCAATTATGAGAGCGATCCATTTTCAAGAAAATATTGCTTGCATATCTGCAGGTATAGCAATTATATTAACTCATCTGCGCGCTATGAACATTGATCACATGACCTAGTGAGCAAGAGCTTCGAGCATTTGTGATTTATTTCAAAGCCATGTTCTATATATTATTGACATGTAAGCTCATAGGAATGATGTATGACTAGTAATCATAAAGCTGATATTAATAGTAGGGTTCTAGTTCCAGAGTAGTATTGGAGGAGAGCAATAATATATAAGGGTAAGGGGGGATAAGGTAACTGTAGTTATTATTAAGTGAGGAATATATAAGTTATTATTGAATGTTGTATATAAGATAGAATGTATGCTAGTATTGGTGATTGAGGTCAAAGAGATGTCGTATGTGTGACTAAAGGACTGGTTATGGTGATGAACATTATAGTAACGATTAGAAGTTAGGTAGATATATAAGGATTATTGTAGATGACAATATCTTTTAACATGTGAAACATATAATGAGATTTGAGTAAAATGAATATGAAGAAGAAGAATCAATTGTGTTTAGCTTTTTTTAGGATTTTGAGACAGGCGCATACTAGATTAATAGGTATAGTAAGTGAGCTCTACATGACTAGGTATGTATTATGTAGATATATGTAGTGTGAGTGGTAAGTCTTACTGAATGGAATCAAAAAGTATAAGTTATATGATATACATAGTGAGATATACGAGCGTGTATGTAAGTAATAAATAGTCTAATAATTATGATTGAGTTTTATAATAATATGAGGGTTATATGGAAAGATATATTATATGAAGGTTGGAGGGTAGGTACTTAAGGGGTGGATGAGTATAGATATATATAGGAGAATGGAAGATAAGAAGATTGAGAGGAATGGATTTACGCCTAACTCATATTATAATGGATGATATTGTTTTGGTTAGTATGTGATATTATACGATCTGAAGAGAGTTTAGTGAGGATTGAGTATAGAGAGTAGTATTATGACAGTAGTAATATATGAGTAGTGATATATCAAGTGGAGCATGGGGGTTCGGTAGATAACAGTAAAACACGATATAGATAAGAGTGATACGACTCCGACTACTCGAGAGGGAGTGAGGACAGTTCCCGCACTCCGTACTGAAGTTTACCGACTTCTTAGTAAATTCTGGTAATTTGGATTTTCGAACTCCGAGAGGACTCCGACTGCGCGAGACATAAAGTGTTAGCCACGTAACAAAAAATTTCGACTCCGACTCCTACTCGACTCCACTGGACAAACAAAAAGTTCGAACTCCCGACCCAGCAAGTCAAACTCAAAATTTCGAACTCTGACTCAGCTTAGTGCTAACAGAGTTACAATTTATTTTTTATTTTTTCACTATTTTTTTGTTTTTTGCTTGCTTTTGAAAAATAAAAAAATATACCACTTTTCCAAAGAAGCGATTCTAACAACAACTTAAAGGGGGGAGTGGGGTGGAGAAAAAGACCCACGCACAACACATGACAAAAATTATATACCCGTTATTCGTTACGTAATATAATGCAAATTATTTTATTTTTATTATAAGATTAATTATTACTTCAACTTTAGTTTAATACTTTCAGTTTCAAAAGTACTTAAAAAGTTAAAAATATATATTTATTACTTTGTCGATATATATATATTATTATATATATATATATGTTATATATATATATATATATATATATATATATACTAGTTTATTATGTATATATATATATATAATATATATATATATATATATTATATATATATATATAGTTAATATTATATATATATATATATATATAATACTGTATATATAATATAATATATATAAATATATATATATATATATATATATATTATATATATATATATATTACATATATAATATTATATATATATTAATATATATATATAATATAATTGTTGTCTCAAAATAATGTACTAACACTTTGAAAGACTAAACAAACTTTATTTATGAACATAGTGAAAAGTTTAAAGGCTTGAATAACAGAACATACATGTATTTAAAAAATTCATGTCGCAAATGTTCAAAATGATGACCCCCATTGTGTCCAGAAACAGCTGATAACGCGAACCATTGGAGTCGCAAACGACACGAAACAGTTCAATTTCGATTTCCAATTTCAATGCATTTTTCGTTCTTGGTTTTGAGCGATAAACTCTGTCTTGAGGTATCCCCATAAAAAGAAGTCTATTGGCGTGAAAATCTGGGGAACGGCGCGCAAGGGTATTCAATGCTAACCCTTCTCCAATCATGTATTTAGAAAATGCTGATCGAGGCGAGCTCTTACATCACCATGGTAGTTGGGAGGTGCTCCATCTTGCTGAAAGTAAATCACGTCGTTATCAACAAACATCTCGTCAATGTGTGGCCGACCGACTTCCTGCAGCAAGTTAGGTACCTGTCCCATCGACCGCTCGTTAAAATAAACGGTCTATGATGCACCATGGTAAATCCCACACCACACAGTTAACCCTTGTTTGTTTAAATGGTGTTCAGCTTTAACATGGGGATTACAGGACCCCAGTAGGTACAATTATGGCGATTAATCGAGCCATTTAATTTAAAGGTGGCTTCATCGCTCCAGATAATTTTGTGTGGGAAACCCTGCATCTTCTGCACATTTAGCCAGTACCTTCACAAAATTGAAGTCCTCCGGCCGGATCGTCTTCATTGAGAGCAAGGAGTAGTCTTGGTATGTACATTTCCAGCGTAGACGCTTCAAGAAGCGATGGACGCTATCTTTTGAGATGTGTCTCCCGAGCCGTTTGTCGAAAAGATTTCTATGGGGATCGGATGAGGGTTTTCTGTACCTGCTCTTACTTTGCAGGGTTGGTGGATGTCCGTAGTCGTCCAGAAGAGCGTTTCTTGTTGACGTTGTGAATGGTTCCATCTGCTTCAAATTTTTATCTGATGCTAGGCAAATGTCCGGTGCGTTGGTGGCGGTTTGTCGAACTCCCTTCTGAACCGTATTTGCACTTTCGTGGCGTTTCTGGTGGTCCCAATAAGCATTTAAGGACAAACTTTCTCTCTTCAAAACAAAGTTGATCTCCTGCCATTCTGTTACAGAAGTTACTCCTGAAAAAACAAAAAGGAGTCAATGTGTACCTTTATAAATGTGTACATTTTTTTGACATATATAATAATATTATATATAATATATATATGATATATATATATATATATATTATATATATATATATATATATATATATATATATATATATATATATATATATAAATTATTATATATTAAGTTGATACTTGCAATTTAGCTCTTTGCAATCAAATTTTATTTGTAATACCTACCCTGATTGATTATATTTACAAACATATCATGCTGGGATATATTATATATACAGATTCATGAGGAATCCCCTACATATAAGCAGAAATTATGACCGGTGAGTTAGATGGCCAAGCTGCTTGGTCTAGGATACAAGTAAATTCATCCTAGGACGGAACTAACAAATACGATTAAGAATCCGAGAATTATCTTCGTACTGTAAGCAGCCGCCATTCGATCCCGACGTTAATGCTTGATTATACTAGTAGTAGTTCCAAATACATATTACGCTCCATCTGCCCTAGGGGGTCCATGTGATACGAATAAAATTTATTTATTCCCCTAAGTCACAATGTAGTAGATAAATAAATACCATCAAGGGTATAGTAGTATTACCAAATAACTATATGTATAATTGCAAGGCTATAATTGCTAATTAATTCTATATTATAATAATGATTAATATTAATATATTATTAATTATATATTATATATATATATATATTATTAATATATAATATATATATATAATATATTAATATATAATTAATATATTTATATAATTACTTAATATAATTATAATATATATTTATAATATATAATTAATATATATATTAAATAATATATATATATATATATTTATATATATATATATATATATATATAAATATATATATATATAAATTATATATATATTATATTATATAATTATATATATATAATTATTATATTAACTTATATAGATACTTGGGTAAGTATTCAAAATATAAAAATATGTTAACATGAAATCATTAGGATGAATACTGAAAAGGGAAATACTGTTTTAGTTAACCATATAAAACTTCTGATACAGATATAGGACAGGAGATCTAAACTTATTTAGTTTGAAGCAGAGAGCATATATATATATTGTTAATCATATAAATATGCTCATTAATTTGACCACTCAGAATAACGTACACCTACGAAAGTATTGACAAATACGTGAGTATTCTAGATAGATATGAGTAGAATGATTATCGACAATACCGCCACCAAGCTAACCGGATACATTGAGTACCATAGTATCATTAGAATAAATAATTTATATGAAGCATATGGTAACCATTCAAACGTCAACAAATAAGTAAATAAAGTTCATTGAGACGAACTACTGAGCGACTATCCTAATATACCACCTCATGACTAAAGTAGAGCTAAGGTAACAGAAAACCCTCATATTCCGAGAGATACTACTACCTAGTAAATTACTTTTATACAGACAACGTATAATATCTGAGGCTAAGACTATAACATTCATCACTAATAAGATATATGCAGTACCATCGAGCTCATACTTGAAGCGTCCTTACGCTGGAAATGCTACATATACCAAGACTATAACTTCACTAAATAGTACTATTACTACAAATAGAATATAAGTTACATATACTATCACGTCAGGACCATATAGAGTAGTAATGAAACATTACAATTTTTATTGTGAGATTAGGTATACCTTAGGCTAAATAGTATGCTAATAGAAGTATTTATACATATAGGATTTATCATCACATAATACCCAAAATATATATATCTTATGAGGAAGCGAGGTGAAATTATACAGAATAGCACACCACTATTAAAATTAAAATGGTGCATTAATTATAATCGGCCATAAATTGTATAAAACTACTGGTGAGTCTACTGATAATAATACCCATATGTATAATATGAGAGCTGAAATAGCATATAATACATTTATACATAATATAACCAAACTAAATTATTGAGAACATATAAAATCTAATGTTCTGAAGGGAAACAAATACGACAAAACTATCCGCTGTGCATCTCTACAAATTAAGGACTACACGACAGTGTTTTTAATTAATTATAATTTATAATAATACAGAGAGTAATGACGAGAATTCGAAATTATGAGTAGGATTAACAGACATGATATAAACTAACTAATTAGAGCTTAAGTCAAGGAGAATGATATCGAGTATAATGAATAATAACACAATCAACATATGAGACGATGAATGATAATTATATTAGATGAATGAGAAAAATTACAAATCATGACGTAGAAATTTTACTTTAACTAATAACTAAGATTAGGATAGCACTCCTAATCCACACTAAACTTAATAATGAGTGAAAATAGATTAAGAAGTCATTATTACTTAGTACCTGATAGTTCAAGTCAAATTATTAATTATAAATACATGGAATTGAGAATCTGAAAGGGAAATTCAATTGATATATAAGTACCCATCTGCATAGAATCTGAAATTAATATTCCATCTATAACTATGAATATTATTCACAGTACACTCAAAGAACATTTCTAATTATAATAAATGGAGAGTAAATATATAATAACTTAATCAAAATAATAACATAGTAGGGGAGATTTATATCTAGAATATCAATAAAACAAGAACGATATAAATAATAATATCAATGATTTGAATAAAATTTAGATGAGAGATAAAATTCGAAAATAAATTGAGAAATACATTGACTATCTGAGTAATGATTTCGTCATCAAAACAGTTTCTCATCGACTCGCGAGCTTCCGAGTCCTAATCGCTGTGTCCTAGCGATCCACATCTTGGACGCATCAGGCAAATTTTTTTCAACACATCCGGACTTCGCGCGAACATTCATGATGCGTCATCTCCTCCTATTTGAACTATGACACAGTACATAGTTTTCTTCTGTAAACTCCCGACAGGTCACCTCTAAAGACTCTTGTTTCCAGCGCGATCTTCCGACATTAAATAATTTTGTATGAGTCTTTCCAAACCTGATCTTCACCGAGAGACTTCCTGAGTGATTGAGAATGAGCACGACTCCAAACTCCAACTTATCCACATGCATCACTGAATATATATATTATATATATTTATATATATATAAATAATATATAGTATATAATTAATTAATTAATAATATATATATATATTAATTTAATATATATAATATATATATATTATATTATATATAATATTATATATATATATATATATATATATATTATAATTAATTAATATATATTAATATATTATATAATATTATATACAAGTAAATATATTAATATATATTAATATAATATAATATATTAATATATATATATAATATATATATATTATATAATATTATATAATTATAATTATATTATATATTATAATATATATTAAATATATATATATATAATTAAATATTATATTAATTTTAATATTAATATTAACATAATTATATAATATATATATATATATATTATATATATTAACTATATAATATATATATTATATATGTAATAATATATATATATATATATATATATATATATATATATATATATATATATATATATATTAATATATATTTATATATATTGTATACTTTTATATTATATAATATATATATATTAATCTAGTATACAATAATAGATATATTATATGATAATATAGTATATTATAATATAACTTTTAGATATTGTATATAAATAGTAGTACTTGTGATTACCACTTGCGAAACGACAAGTAGTTAAATCGTGGCCATAAAATTGTCCTTCGGTTACAACCGTGGCTGCCTAATTCTATAGAAGTGATTAGAAGACTCATGATATCACAAAAACTAATATTTGTTATATTCGACTACCGAGGTGGTAGCGCTGTCACCTGGTCCCCTAAAATAGCAAACATGTCCTCGGTTTAGTACCAGGAATGAAATCTGAAGTAATGCCCGTAGAAGGATGAAATTTGGAGATTGCATAGAGGAAGAAGGAATAAGGAAGAGTCAGATCCGGATTCGGAGTCGGAGCCGGCACCGATGCAGGAGCCAGTGCGGTGCCGAGTTATTAAATATTTGTAAAATAATACAATATTTGTAGCCTTATATATCTAATCGAACCCGTAGATCTCGAATAGGAGGGTTGTCAGTTCGTAAATGGCGTCGGGGGAACCACCGGAGGGGGATCCCCATAAGAAATGTATGAAGAGAAGTGGAAAAAGGAGTCGAAGTCGGAGTCAGAGAAGGAAGGAGTCGGAGAAGGAGTCGGAGTCAGAGGAGTCGGTGTCGGTATCGGTATCGGCACCGGTGCTGGAGCTGGTGCGGTGCTGAGTTAATAAATATTCGTTTAGTCCCATATTGGTATCAAAATATAGGTTTATAAGGTCGTAGAGCTCGAATATGAGGGTTGTAAGTTCGTAAAGGGTGTCTGGGGGACCCCCGTGAGGAGGTCTCCTAGAAGAAATGCACGGGACGCAAAAACAGAAGAAGATGGTGGAATTAAGAATGAGGAAAGAGGAAGGAGGAAGGATGGAAGAAGGAGTCTGAGATGGAGTCAGAGTTGGTACCGGGACCGGTGCTGGAGCCGGTGTGGTGCTGAGTTAGTAAACATTCGTTCAGCCCTATATTGGTAACAATGTATATGTTTATAAGATCGTAGATCTCAAATATGGGGGATTCAAGTTTCTAATAGATGTTTGGAGACCCCTCAGAGGTTGTCCCCAGCTGAAATAAAAGAAGAAAGGCATGAAATGCAAAACAGAAGAGGAAGGATAAATAGGACTGGAGGAAGAGCACGGATGCATTTTACAAAGATAACCCGTTTTCTAAAGGTTTAAAGACTGACATTTCTATTTCCAAATCTAATTTTCTTCTTATTAACGACAACTAAAATATAATTTTTCCTTAGTTGAAACATGCATATATTGTTTGCTATTTTTATTTTATATGTTTCATTTTACATTTATTCTTTGTGTTAATTTAAATTTTTAATTTATTTTCAAATTTTTATTATTTTTTATTTATTTTTAACTTATTTTTGTTTTATTTTCTTAAAACATTTTGTTTTAACTAAAAATTTTATTCTTTTCATGTTTATAACGTAAAAAATTTCCGTTCTTACACACTCTAAAAGCAGTAAATCAGTAAATCAAAACGCCCACACCACCACCCTCCCACCCATACATGATATATTGATTTATTGATTCAGGTCACATTTCGAGTATCATTCTGGATAAACATAATATAAAAATAAGTTCTTTATATATTGACCAACGAATATATGCTAACGTAACAAGGTTTTTCACATTAATAAAGCTAACATAGAATAACCTGAACTAATAATATAATGTACAACGACAAACCTAACATACCTTAACC
This sequence comes from Trachelipus rathkii, assembly GCA_015478945.1. Lineage (NCBI taxonomy): Eukaryota > Metazoa > Arthropoda > Malacostraca > Isopoda > Trachelipodidae > Trachelipus > Trachelipus rathkii. Next base: position 9,023 of record JABUQX010045604.1, read on the forward strand.
ACGAATAAACAGCTAACATCAACAAAGTTCCATAATTAATAACAGTAAAGTGACTAACACAGCATACACAACGTAACCTATTCACACTTTTTCAAGCATATCTCTAACATATCAATGTTCATTTTACATTAACATGGTAATATTTAACAAAAATTATCAAAAACCTTGTCTAATTCTATCATACTGGACCAAAGACGAATATATTCTAACAGAAAAAAAATTTGTAACAAAGGTTTTTACATTAACATAATAATATTTAACAAAAATTTATCATAACCTTATCAAACTATCATAATACCCAACGAATAATTGCAAACATAACAAAGTTTTATCCAAACATAACATAAAATAAGTTCTTTGAATAAAGTATCATAGTAAATGTAATAGTTTACTGATTTCCAAAAGCAGTTAATCAGTAAATCAAGACACCTGCCCCACCACTTCCCGCTCTCCCCACCTTCCTGATCTATTGATCTATTGATTCAAGTCATATTTTCAAGTATCATTTGGATAAAACATACATGAAAAATAAGAGTTTTTTATATAGCTGACGCAAGCGAATAACATGGGCTATACATAAAAAAAGTTTCACATGAATAAGCTAACATCATCATGATACCGTGACTAAGAATATAATGTGCCAACGATACCTAATATTAGATAATACCTTAGCGCACGAATTTAAACAGCTAACATTAATACAAAATTTTCATAGCTTAACAACGGTAAAGTGACTAACATAAGCATACAAAAAGGTAATCGCTAAAAAATTCACACTTTTTCAGAATAATTCTAATATATCAATGTTAATTTTGCATTAACATGGTAATTTTAACAAAAATTTATCATAACGCTTGTCTAATTATCATACTGCTCAACAAAGGAATAAATGGCTAACGTTAACAAAGTTTTTTACATTAACATAGTAATCTTTAACAAAAATTTATCATAACTTACCTAAATATCATAAACCCCAAC